>PVJO010001654.1:35496-165589 GCA_004026905.1 Hystrix cristata | reverse complement strand
CAGATAATTCTACAGGTTTCCCATTACTTTTCTTTTATTCATATAAACAGTACTTTTAAACAGCTACTGCATATCAGGTTCTGTGCTAGGTGCTGGAGATAGAAGAAAGATAACCTGAGTCCTTGTGCCCCTTAGAACTAGAATCTTTCGCTGGGAGAGTTCCCTATGATACCCCCTTTCTAGCCAGTCATTCTAGCCAAGAGCCAGTCGTTTGTTACCAGAAAAAACATGCCATACAACCCTGGTAAGACAGTACGCACTGAAGGAAGAACTTTCAGGCCTTTCAAACGCTATACTTTTCAGTGTCTAGGGCTTACTTTATTGTCATGAATGAGAGAATTGCTATAAATGAGAGAATCGCTTGAGGATTTCCTTCTTGGCTATATTTGTCCGGGTGCTGGAGTATGTGTGGACTTTATAATTCCTTTAGATTAAAGCAATTAGAAAGCAAGGAAGTCCACTAATTGGGCAATCGTCCTATTCTTGAGGAAAACCCAGACTTTCTCTTTTGTGATCCTGTCGGATGTGAGGACAACGAACACAATTTCTAATTCATTAGCATAATCAGCTTCCTTCCTGTATGCTTCTGGAATACACAAAAGGAATCTTATTTCTCTCTACTTCCTTCTGCTTAACAGAGTATCTGGTATTTAACAGGTAGCCAGTAAACGGTGGCAGAATGTGCTGATTCCTGTATTCCTTCAGAACATGGCATTGACTTTTTCTTTTTTTTTTTTTGATTCTCATTAATTTCTTCCACATAACTATAAGAAGTTAATATACCTTTGTGCTGTCTATTTAAAATAAAGCACAATTAGGGCTGGGGATTTTGCTCAGTGGTTAGAGTGCTTGCCCAGCACTGTAACATGGTACAAGGCCCTGAGTTTGATCCCCGGCACCAAAAAATAAATAAATAATAAAAAATAAAATAAAGCACAATTAGAAATTAGTAGCCAAAGATAGAACAAGACCAAAATAAAAATCTTAACCACTTAAACACTAGAAAAATGCCTTCCTCAATAATTCTAGACTTAACAAGTAACCCCAAATCTCCTTTACCTACCATTAAGTTATTCAAGACAATAAAATGTCTTTTATGTAAAATTAACAAATACAGCACAGAAACATCAAAACCTACAAGATCAGATTCACAGATTCTTAATATATTTCTTATTAAATCCACAGATTCTTAATCTAGCAAATTCACAGATTCTTAACACATTTCTTACTAAATGAAAACTAAAAATAAATGAATTAAAAATTAGTGGAAGGATTCTTTAAAAGCTTAGGAAGAAAGAAGATAAAATGAAAGGCTGGGGATTTAGCTCAGTGGTTAGAGTGCTTGCCTCGTAAGTACAAGGCCCTGAGTTCGATCCCCAGCACAAAAAAAAAAAAGAAGAAGATAAAATGTGTTAATAAATAAATAAAAGCAGTTCAACTGATAGAATATTCCAAGGGATATTCCTTTAGTAGAACCAATAAAATAGACAAATTTCTGGTAAATCCAACCTAAGAGATGTTTCTTTTGGTATTTTAAAAATCTCTGCTATATATATAGTATCAGATATTTATAGATAAACAATATTTTTCAGTCTTAAAGAAAAGTATCCAATTATATTTATATTTCCTTTGCTTTTTTTTTAATAAAGAAACAATACAGGACACAAGGATGAAAGGTAGTCTGAGGTTTTGAAAAAGGCAAGCTCCTCCTTAAATCAGAATCTTAAGGATTGTAAGACACTAATTACAGAATGACTTTACTAAGAAGAAAGTGAAATGCTCAAAGACATCCTTCCACCTGAAGTTCTTCCCCAGACTTCCCTCACAGGCTGTTCTCAATGGTTCCCGGGAGTGAGCACGGCCTTCATGAAGTGTTGCAGCCCCTTTTCTTATCCATGACTATGACCGCCTCCGGGCCAGAGGGAGCCATGACCTCTATGACTTTCACTAGGCTACTTGAGGATCTAGGGCTTACCAGGAATGTAAGTGAAAGTGCTCCAAAAAGCATAAACTATTATACCAAATAAGGTGACATTATTGTCATCAGCATCACTTTAATGAGGACTAAAGGTCAGTGTCGAATCATGATGCCAAAAATGTTATATCTGGATGAGAAACACATGCGTGCGTGTTTCTCCGTGGAAAGAAATTTGGAGAGGACATTGGTAGAGTCTGGAGTCCCTGCAGAATAACTAATTAACTCAATATGTGTTGAGGAGGAAGTAAATGAAGAAACAATTCTCCCCATTTCTAAGGTATAATAGTCAAGACCCAGCCTGAATAGATCCGGGAAGGAAGCAGACATCTCTTCATCAAAAACCTTGCCTCTGAGCCCCATCTGCTCGCTCGGTAGTTACTTCCCTTTCCCGGCCCCCAGGGCACCCAGATAGCGGGCCCCACCCAGGCCTGTCCTGCTGAAGACATCCTGTGCTGACAACTGTATTCCCCCAACCCAGTGACTTCACCTGGCTCTCACCCCAACTCTGCACCATCAGTGGTTCTGATAACAAAGTGAACTCTGAGAGAGGCAATGAGATAATGAATGCCCTGGGAGAACAACAAAACCTAAATCCAACCACAAGTCTTTCTATATGTTGGGTTGCAAATAAGGTAGAATTTAATGGAACAAATACAAAGTGTTGAACCTGGTCTCAATTAGCCAGTTTCACATACAAGAGGATTTAGGGAAATCTGACTTAGTAACATTTGGGTAGGGAGAAGAAAAAACACAAGGATATCATGGCTATCTTAATAGCCAGCAAGAATGCCTCCTAAAAAAATAGTTGATACACTCTCAGGGTGCATCAGTAACTATCTAAGTCCAGGTCAAGAAAGCTAATAGTTCTGCTATTCTGTGTTCAGACCATGGTTTAAAGTCCCATGTTTTAAGAACTGAAGTGACAAAGCTATGTCCACAGGAAAAAAGATGATGAATCTGGAAACCATATTAATAATTCATTCATAGGCCCTTTATTTCCCTTTCTATCTCTCCCTTTCATCTCTTCTTCTTCCCTTTCTTTCCTTCCTTCCTTTTTTCCAGCCTTCATTTGCTTTCTTTCCTGTTTTTCTCTTATCTTTTCTTCGTCTTTCTCTTTTTCTTTTCTTCATATTTCCTTCCCTCCTTCCCATCAGTTACTAGGATTAACTATGTACCACGCAATGTCAAAACTATGAGTACAAAAATTCATACAGCTTGCTCCCAACCTCCCACGAAACTTAGTCTGCTCTGAAAGACAGTCTTGTTTGAATAAATTACAAAACTATGCATTGAGCACTATAACAAGTCTGCTCATGAGCAGTAGGAGCAGTAATGACATGTTGCAGAATGAGAAATGACCAGAATAGCTAGAAATTTAGACAAAGAATTGAGATAATCACAAATGTATCTTCAGATGTTTGGTGGATTCCCATACTTTTAAAAAGGAATTTGAGGCTTCTAATGTATAGCTTCAACAGACTACTAGAAAGGACTTTAGTGAGGCAGATTTTGGCTTATCATAATCAACTAAAGCTTTCTAACAATGAAGTGGATGGCCTGAGGTCTCCACTCCTAGAAATTATGTGTGCAATGGTAGAGTGGCCATGTGTAACCTGACGCTATCTTTGCATCTCTTTTCTTATGGTGTGGTCAGGGCTGTGCTGCTGGGGATCGAACTCAGGGCCTTGTGCTTGCTAGGCAAGCACTCTACCACTTGAGCTAAATCCCCAACCCCTGCGTCTCTTTTAACAACTTGAAGTTTCCAAAGACTTCATTCAATTTGGACTATGAATATTAGTGGCTCGTTATTTTTTTAATGACTGAAGAAACAAGTACCCCTGGAACTATTTTTCACTTTAAGAGAAAGACCTACTGGAGAAAGACAGTGGAGAGAATATCTAATCTACTCTGGTCAAGAAGAATTCCAGTCAATGTCATTGGTAAAACTATCCGAGGAAACAGAGGCTTACCAGAATGCCTCCGCCCTCAGAGCTTATGAAGTGGCAATTTATGGTCTCTATCTGGTCTACATATATGTTCTTTTAGATCTACACTGCATTTTTGAAAATTAAATTTAATGCTAAAATTTTAAAAATCTGATTACACAGAAAAATTCATATTTTCATCTTGTCTTAAAAAATCAGATGTATAACATTAGGCCTGTATTTATTGCATGATAATGATTATTGCAAGATAATGATTATTTGGACAGAATAACTTCCTTTAAAAAAAAAGTATGCGCTCCTCTTTCCAGTTCACCATAGTCCCAACCATGCCACTGTCACCCCACTACTCAGACCAAGTCTCTGTACTCACAGTCCCACTTCTAAAGTATGTAGGAAGTCACCTGCTGTTGTGTAGAGTCTCTATAGCACCTTTGACATAACCTGCATTTAAACAATTCTATTTTTCCTAATACAATCTCTCTTTAAAAGTTCCTATTAAATACTTTTGCATATGAAACCAGGCGTAGCAGTGCACTTCTGCAGTCTCAACACTCTGAGAGCCCAAGCAGGAGAATCAGAAGTTCAAGCTCAGTCTGGACAATTTAGCAACTTAGTGAGACCCTGTTTTAAATGTTTTTTAAAGGTATAGGAAATAGTTCAGTGTGAAGGCTCTGGGTTCAATCCACAGTACTAGAAAAAAGGTGGATAAATAGATAGATAGGTAGATAGATGGATAGATAGATAGATAGATAGATAGATAGATAGATAGATAGATAGACAGACAGGCAGGCGGCCTCTGTGTAAGTTAGGAAAGTTAATCTGTTGCCCCACCTAACTCAGCTCCTTTCTAGGAAATGCACCCTGTGCCTGAGCACAGTTATGTTCTGGTCACACTCAGTCAGCCTCAGACTTACTTGCATAGTTCACAATCTGCTATGCAAGCAAGTACCTGAGGAAGGAACCAATTGGAATCAAGTGTACAACCTGCCAACTGGCCTACACTTGAAGTCCTTACGAGAACTTCCAGAAAGGGAAGTGGCAATTAGCTCCCCATATTGTCATTTCGGAGGGAGTAGTAGTATTCCTACTATGTCCCTCACTGTTTCTGATCAATTAGTACAAAAGGAAAATCATTTGAGGCTTCATATTTACCATTTTGAAATTAGATACTTGAAATAAACACATTCAGGCCACATCAAATAGTAGTTTCATTTCTTTCACTTCTCTTTGTCTTTTCAAATGTTCATGCCTGGCCACTAGTCACTCCTGCTGAGGGGAAGATTTCCCAGAATGTCTGCACCCTCAGAGCTTATAAAGTGGCAACCTATAGTGTCTCTCTGGTCTACATATACTAAAGCTGTTACAAATCGATATTTGCAAAATAAAAATGCTCTAGAATAATTTAGCATTCAGAAAACACCTATTAGACATCAGTCTCTTTAATATGTTAGCTACTACATGCTACATTAAGCACCCACAAGGAGAGAAATGTTGAACTGACTCACAAGATGAAATAGCAATAACAATAATTTGGCACAAAAGTCTTGGGTGACTGGAATAAGCAGAGAATATATAAATTTCTCATTTTCCAATATAGTGAATGATAGGCAGTCTTTATCAAGGTCATCTCAAAATTATGTGTTCCCCTCCTTTTTTTTAATGGAAGAAAAAACAAAGAAAGAAAATGAGGGAAGAAAATGGAATTACTGACATTCTTTCTTTTTTTAAATTTGCCATAATTCGCATACCATAAAATTTACTCTTTAAAATATACAGTTCAGTGGTCTTTAATATATCACAGAATTGTGCAACCATAGCCCCTAATTCTAGAATGCTGTCATCACCCAAAAAAGAAACCTTACCCCCATTAAGCATCACTCCTCATTTTCCCTCCACCAGCTCTGGCAGTCACCAACCTGCTTCTTGCCTCTATGAATTTGTTAATCTGGATATTTCATATTAATGGAATATGTGGCCTTTTGTGTATGGCCTCTCATTTAGTAGAGTGTTTTTAAAGTTCATTCGTATCATAACATACGTTAGAACTTGGTTTCTTTTTATGGCTAGATAATATTCCATTGTATAGAAATACTGTATTTATCAGTTAATGGACATTTGAGTTATTTGCACTGTTGGGTTATAATTAGTAATGCTACAGTGAATCTTCGTGTGCAAGTTTTTGTGAGCTTCTACATTTTCCTGTCCCTTGGATACATACCTAAGAGTGGAAATTTTGGTTTGTAAGGTAGCTACATTTAACATTTTGAGGAACTGCCCAACTATTGTACCAAGAGGTTGCACCATTTTACATTGCCATCAACAATGTACATGACTTTTAATTTCTTCACCAACTCTTGCTATTGTGCATCTCTTTTAATATAGCTGACATTGTGGCTACGAAGTGATAGCGCCTTGTGACTTTTTTGTGAGCTCTTCTAATGACTAGTGTTCTTGAATATCTTTTCATTCATTGACCTCAGAAAATAAACAAGATCAGGCCCAACTAGAGCCTGAATAAATGCCTACCTGTCCTTCCCCTTTATTCCCTTCCTGTGCCAAGATGTGTTATTTATTCATTCATTCTATTACCTTATACTGAGATCAGCTCAGCCCTGGAATAGGTATGGCCAAGCATTCAGGGGAAAAAAAAAAAAAAAAACAGAAATACTAGCTTATGCCATCAGGAATCATAAATTGTAACTGAGAATAATAGTAACAAAAGAACTGTAATACATTTATATCTTAAAGACACCTTTAAAGGATATGTATCCTAAAAGGTTGAATTAAAGACAATCTGCAGGTAGGAAATTCCTCCCCTTTATAATAAATATTTTATTTTTATTGGTATATGTTTGCAGTACATAATGATTACATTCCTAGGAGTAGTTGGTACACGTACAGAACACATCTTAATTCTTTTTTTAATCCCCTTCCCCTCCCCCACATCTCTTGGTCCCCTTCCCTTTTGCAAAAGCTCTATCTCATTATTTCCTATTATCTATCTTTTATTTTGCTTTTTATTTATGTTTCAAGTTTCTCATACAAAAGCAACCACGTGATAATTTAACTTGTGTTTCTGATTTATTTCACTTAGCATTATGGTCCCAAGATGCAGCCATCTTCCTCCAAATGTCTGAAGTTTATACTTCTTTATGACAGAGTAGTACTCCATTGTGTATAAACATCACATTTCTTTAGCCATTCACTTGCTGATGGACATATAGACCACTTCCGAGATTTACCTCTTCTGAGTGGTGCTGCTATAAACATGAGTATGAACATATCACTGTAGTGTAATATCTTTAACTCTTTTGGGACGATACCTAGAAGGTGTCGTTAAAGCCCTACAATTCCTAGATACTTCTTGTAGGTGCTGTCACTTGATGTTCAAATTACCTAAAAGCACTGAACCGTACATATTTTGAAAGGTAGACCTGGAGCTTTGTTGAAAAATGGAGTTGAAGTGATATGTTCTTGTTCTAGTGTGTCCTGGTCCACACTAGAAGATTCATTCAACAGCATTTTGTTATATAATCTTTTTGTGCAGAGAGCTGACATTCCAGTCGGGCTGCTGGGTTAGATGTTTGGGCTCTCTGGAAACCAAATGCATGTACCAACACAGAAACTGTACCAGGCAGGGTGGAGCTTGCCTCTGTTCCCACTGCATCCCAGAGCATCCTCCCTTCTGTCTTTTCTCCAGGCCTAGGGGGTTGCATTGGTTGGTTTCCACCATGGCCATATCATGGATTCTTGCTCTCTTCCTAAACTCTTTGAGGCTGGGCCAAGCAGACATGTGTGCAGCTGCTTTTATAGAGGATTCGGCAGCTGAACTGGTAATGCTGGAACATGGTGTTAGGGAAGAGAGCTTGGCGCACAGCCTGCGTTTTCGGTCTTCTCTTGCTGTGATGATCCTTGAGGAAATGGGAAGTAGGCACAGCAACAAGCCAAAAAACATTTGGAATGGGCAAAAATGTTCCACAGAAGATATCCATATGTCTGGTTTTCAAACTGGAAACAAATTGGTTTCTGTGAGTTTGACTGAGTAAATAAGATTCTTACAAAATGCTTGGCACTTAATAAAATACTTGTTAAACCTACTGAGCTATCAGTCACATGCTGGCAGGCATCTAAATAAAAGTACTAAAGCCATCTTTCCAAACATAGCATCAACATTCCTATGTGAATCCTTAATATTCTTAAGATTTATAGTCCTGGAAATCCGTATGTCCATGACTTTAATTATTGTAGTTCAAAACTAAGGTACTGAACCCTTGAATACAAGTCTCAGTTTTGCTCCTTACTCCTCACTCAGGGCAAATCATCCAACAGCCCACATCTCAACTGCACTATTGTTAAGATCCCTTATACTTCTAACAGCACCCTCTTCTTATTTATACTCCTTGTCATACGTGCAGGGCCTCCAGGTTCTGACTTAGATTTCAGTTTCTTGCTTCACATTCAGGCCAGCTCCATTTTTCTGCAAAATGAACAAACTTGCCTGGAATTAAAATGAATTTTAAAAAAGATCGCAACTCCAACTTTTAAGTTAGTCACCTGTCACAAGACAGTGAATATCCATTTTAGCATGATGGTTAGGAGGATAATGGCTGAGCTCTGAGGCCATGGTATTTGGGGCCTGGCAGAGCTGGATACTGGTACTGCTGCTGCCGGTTACTGTGTGCCTGAGGACCGATCACGGTACTTAACCTCACTAAGGTTGGTTTCTCACTGATACCTCACTGGGCTGTGAGAGGCGGAAATGACATCGGATGTGTACAGCTTTAGCGCTGGGCCTGGCACATGATGAGGGAGCAGTTAACCACCAGTTATTATCATCCTGGCAAATGTGACCTTTAAATAAGTTTCTCGAGAATGAAAGTGACGTAGACTCGAGACATTTATTTAACTTTGAAAGAGTCCCATATGCTTGTTCTCTAACTCCATTCTTCTTCCAACAAAGCGATTACAGTTTAAGATCTACTTTCACAAATACTGCATTTTCTTCCTCTGCCTTTTAGTCTGTTTCCACTTTTATGTGCCACATAACATTATCCCAGGCTCCAATTTTTATACACACAAGGGTGATAAAAATAAAAGTAGAGCACCGACCATTAGATATTATCAAACTTAAACATATTTCTAAGCAGTTAGCTAATTAATTAGCTGGTTTTTTTCCTTAGTAGGACTATTATAAAGAATGCTTTTTGAACTTTATAAGGATTTTTTTCATATGTATTAATTGAACATACATTATGCCAGTGTGAAATTAATAGGCAGGTCTGTGAGATATATTATCTCTTCTATCCAGAGAGAAATGAATACTGCATTAAAGGGCTAATTTCAGCTCAAGCAGGTCATGCCTGACAACTGGTCTCTGATAAACAAGACTTCCAAGACTTCGGTTCATTGCTAAGTACAATTAATTATTCCTACATACACCATACACCTACTCTGTGCCCAGCAGAGGTAGGAGTGCCACAGGTGTGGGAGTGCCACTGAATTGAAGCACTTTTTTTCCTCTTTGGGGAAGAAGGTAAAAGAACAGCCCCAGACATTACATAATTGCACAGTGCAGTGGTCAACACCAGCTGTGAATGCCATAAGGTGGTAGTTTCCAAAACTGTGAGGCACCCTGGACTCTAAAGAAACCCTTCCAGGGCATTCCAAAATATAAAACAGGCCCAGGGAGAACTGAGTTGATTGAAGAGGAACTAAAGAACTACTCCCTGTGGCCTCTTCAGGCAGCTTTTTAAACTGCTTGGACTTAGAAAATGAGTAAGATTTGGATGGACAAAGAGGAATGAATAAGGCATCCTACATAGGGGGACCTGCAAGAGCAAAGGTAGGAAGATGGGAATTTAGAGTAAAATGTCGTATGTCCTCTTCATGAACAGCTAGTGAGAAGTGGTCAGTAAGGAAATGAAAGAGGAAATTGCATATGCTTACTTATTGTTTCCAACCTGATCTAGTTTTTAAGTATTTTAAGCCTGGTGAAATAGTTACCAAATGCTCTAAATCAAGGCAGATGGGAAACGTAGGGTCGATGGTCATGTAATGAGCCCTGTCATTATTCTTCATTTCAGAGTCATTTCAAGTTGTCGTGAGAGGAAATGGCTTCCGACATGCCCGCAACGTGGACAGGGTCCTCTGCAGCTTCAAGATCAATGATTCAGTCACACTCAGTAAGTCCTGGCAGAATTGATGGGTTTCTTCAGCCTGCTTGGAGGTCCAGGGCATTCCCAGCCTGTCTTCCAGTGAGGCATACACAAGGAAGTCACAGAGAAAGGCCTCCAGCAAGGGCACAGCTGGCCCTACAGTACCTTGATTCCGATCAGAGGTGCTCCTCTGGGTGGGCTCAGTCCTGAGGGTGCCCAGCTTGGGCAGCAGGGCAAGGCTGGGTGTGAACCACAAGGACCCCCACAACCTTCAGGGCCACAAGCAGCAGCCCTGCGCTAGCCTTCAGGAGACAGCAGGAAACTTGTTTCCTCACCCACTGCAGACTGCCCACCAAGCTGGTTCTGTAGGTGCTGATTAATTAGGGTTTGTGGAGGTTGGGGTTTCTTAAAAATATTGGAGGCTCTCAAGGGTAAGAATGAAAAAGAGATGGTCTAAATGTATGAATCATGAATAAACCCAAAGCCAAACTATTAGGCTTGCTTGCATGTGTAGATTCTAGAACTTTTTTTTCAATCTGGATGATTCTTGCTTGGAGCAGCCAAGAAACTCTCATCATGGTGAATACCTTGCATAAAATACAGGAATATGGAAGTAAAACTAAGTGCATTTCATGAGAAAAATGAATTGTCATAATTTTGGAACCTCCTGGAGCCATTTGCAGCAGGCAAGTTCCTAATTCAAAGACATGTGTGATTCATGAGGTTGTCCAGGCGAGATGGGGAGGGCTGAGTTTAAGAGAACAGATGCCAGGAGCCCTGGTTATTATTTGCATCTGGCATCCATCGCACAGAGAATTACTGACTCCACGTCTGCAGTAATAAACAATAGCCATGATGGACTGTGTTGTCCATAGTGCTCTGCACTCGCCATGATTTATCTTTTTACCACAGCACTCCCACGATGTAGAAGGAGCAAGGATGGCACACATTCACTCACACAGTTTTGTCCTCCTTAGAGGGAGGTCTGATGCTGTTTTTAAAAAAGATTGGAGAGTTACACCTTTTTTTCCTCCTTGACACCTTACAATCTACTTGAATAGCTAAAGAGAGATAGGCAGTGGCTTCCTCACAAACATCTGGAATTCCTGGCCTTGGAGTAATATCAAACACTGGAAACATTCAGTTAGTTTTCTTAAAATGTGGAAATGCTCTCATATCCAAAAAGTGCACGCTGTTTGAAAACATTTTGAAATGTTCCTGAGTAGTCACAGTGTGAAAGTTGGACGTGTGCTTCCTACAGAATTCTTTTTCTCCCCTTTTCAATTGTGATGTCACTTCAATCTGTATACCTTCTCCTGAACCAAAATCCCAAGTCTAATCAGAAACTCCTGAGGGTTTAATGTGCTTCCCCAGGCAAAGTAGCTTTCAAACCCAGCTTGGGTGAAGACAGATGGAAGCGGGCTGGGGAGAGAGAACTAACCGCACAGGCCATTGCTGGAAGGGTGACATAAGGCCCTGTGTTAGGTGACATGCAAATGTGCTGTGGATTTGTAGAGTGACGTCTTAAAGTCCTATTTTCCATGAAATTTTATTTCTTAGGAAACCAGCTCAGCCTCTTTCTCCCTCTTCTCTTCCTTTCCTAATATATGCTTGCCAACACATGTACATGTCTCCACCTCATTCACACTCAAAAGGAAATAAAGGCCACTGAGGTAGAGATTTGGCTCAAACCACAAACCTAATTATGCTTCTAGCACAATTCTGTTTGCAGAAGACCAAGGCAGTGAATTCATCCTACTGCTGTACGCAATACTCCTAAACTCAAAATATAGTTACTAAAAATATTCCAACCAAAGGGGAAAATTAGAGTTTGAGGAAAATTCTCAGCCTTCATTTGTTAAGTCACTTGTTTGATTTCTAGTCATTAAACAATAGAGCTAAGAATCCAAGGATGACAGAAATTTATAACAAATTTTAAAATGCAGCATATTTACAGTTCCATTTTTCTGTCAGTCTGATGGATAGATGAGTCTCTGTTGAGACTGATCTTTCCTGGAAAATAAAACATATTTAGATTCCATTATCTTTCCCTTTTCCTCTTTCCCAGCTGCAACTCAAGTCCTAAGATATTGTCTGTTTTCATTTTTATGTTTTGTTTCTCAGAATTTTTCCCTAAGTGTTGCATTGTATTTTGTAACCCTAAAAAAGTATAAGTGCTATTATTAATCAGAAAAAGACCAACTGACGCTCCAGTAATAAAGCTAAGGCTGTTAATGGCGCCAGCCTTCCAACATGATATTGGCCTCTGGGTCTTCCACGAGTAGTACAGTAAGTACATTGTATGAAGCAAAAATATTTAAAGAAACAAATTGGAAAATTATGTTTGTAGTGGGAGATACTAATATGATTTTCCATGCCTTTCAGTGAGCATAATAAAATTAAAACTATAGAGCATATATATGTATAATACCTTTTAAAGTGACTATGAGCAGCCTTACAAAGTAATCACACTAAGACATCAATGAAGTGACAATATATTAATGTTAAAAATTGAAATGGCCAGGTGTGATGGCACATGCCTGTAATCCTAGCACTCTGAGAGTCTAACGCAGGAGGATTGCAAGTTCAAGCCCAGCCTGGGCAACATACTGACTTACCGAGAACCTGTCTCAAAATAAAAAATAAAAGCGCTGGGGATGTAACTCAGTGTGAAGGCCCTGAGTTTAATCCCCAGTAACAGGTGGGGAGGGGCAAATAGAAATCGTTTAGATACATTCTTATAATGAATATAACCAGAAAACAAAGACTGTGGGTTTATACCTACTCTTCTCCCACTTTCCTTGCCTTGGTTAAAAATAAAATCAACCAATAAACTACTTAGAAATTACAATGATTTCTGGACTTATGATCACTATAACAAATTCAGAAAATTCTGGATAAAATATGATTTTAAAAATTATACCATGTGGCCTTGCTCAAAAGAAAGAAGAGGAAACCCCCAAGTACAGGAGGATGAAAACCTAGCAGTAAAGAAAGCCAGGGAGCTTCAGGCCAGGCGGTCTCCAGGCTGAGAGCCCGATGCTGACGCAGACACAGGAGGCCTGCTCTCTGGCCGTGCAAGGCTTTGGGAGCAAGAGCAGAGACCCTGCAGAAATCAGCTTCCAGAGGGCTACAGCACACGTTAAAGGCAGCAAGGCAGCATGCGAGGGAACAAAGTCCATAGGTGTAATGATTTGATGCCACCCATGTGATACGGGAGCACCAACTGAAGAATCTAACCCCAAATATGTCTGCGACCACCCTGAACGTGTGACCCTGCAGAGGCCTGTGTAGCCGCCCTGTTGTCGCCTTCCACACAGCCCAAGCCCGTACATACCATTTGCAGCCAATGCCCCCCTCCGAAAACAGGCTCATAGCGCAAATGACAAATCATAGAAAGATGAGTGAAATAAACAGCAAGACAATCAAGAAGGGAAGGTTGGAGCCCAGTTTGAAAAAGAATGTAAAATATACCCATTTAAAATATGTAAAGAGATCAGACTATAGGGGAAGAACACTCAACAATGACGGATTAGAGGATGTGTACTCACTGAAGTACAACTTCTTTTTTGTTCGGTTGGTTGGTTGGTTTTGTTTTGTTTTGTGAGACAGGGTCTCCCTAAGTAGTTCAGACTGACCTCAAACTCACTATGTAGCCCAGACTGGCCTCAAACCCATGGCGATCCTCCTGCCTCGGCCTTCCAAATGCTGAGATCACAGGCATGCACCACCACACCCAGCAAGTACAATTTCCTGGCTGGATTAAACACTATAATTAGACACAGATGAAGATAAGATACATGAGAGAGACGAGAAAATACCACCCCAAGACCAAAGCACCAAACCCAGATTTTTTTTCACCCAAGTTTTACCAAATTTTAGAGGACAAATTACCCATATCTGATACATGTTTCCAAACATCTTTTTTTTCAGAAAGAAACAAAGAAAAGTCTTTTTAATTCATTTTGTGATAAAAATATAATCTTGATTTTTTAAAAAACTGGGCAAGAACACAGGAAGTAGAAAATACTTGAGATCAAGTTCACTGATGACAAACATCTAAGTAAAATATTGGGAAACGAAATTCAGCAATGCATTTGAAAGGAACCAAGATAACTAAGACAGGGGTTGGGGATTTAGCTCAATGGTAGAGCACTTGCCACCTAGCTGTGCACGAGGCCCTGAGTTTGATCCCCAGCACCACCACCATCCCCCACCAAAAAACATAACTAAGACAATTTTGAATAATGGGTAGGTTACTTCCCACATAGCAAAGCTTGTTGGTGCCAAGAAAATATATTAAAATTCATTATCCATTCCAAAATTTTAAGTAGTTTTAGAAAACTAAGACTAGGATAAGACTTCTTTAACATAATGAGGAAAAATGTCTTGATATTTGGGCTCAAAAGTCCATATGATTCTAATAATAACTCACTATTTAGGAGTATTTACCTTAAAATTAGAAAGGAAACACCAGGACAACCCATTTCACCACTCTTACGGAATACTGATCTGAAAGTTCTAGTGGCACCATCCAAAAGAACTTTCAGATGATGGAAATGTTCTAAAATGCAGGCAAATTATGGTAGCCACAAGTCACAGGTGACTGATGCACATTTGAATCATGGCTAGCATGACTGAAGTATTGAATTTTTAATTTCATTTGAATTTAATTGACTTACGTGTACATACCACATGTGGCTAGTGATGACCATATTTTAGACAATGCCATGAGCAATATAATAACACAAGAGAACTGATGGAAAAAATCAGTACTTTAAAATGATTGTATCTTCCTAATAAACTAAAACTGGCAAAACTGCTAGACTAATTAAGAGTACAGTAAGTCCCCAACTTACAGACATTCTAGTTGCGAGCTTTCACAGACACCAACAGCCCCCGCAGTACTAACCTTCATAGGTGGAAACGCATAGTGGATATAGCTTACATGTCTGCTGGATGTTGTTACAGTGTGCTGCTGTGTGGCATTGTACCATGTGATAGTGTACAGTAATACAGTGCTGAATCAGAGTCCAGGATGTCCAGAAGCAAGCGGAAAAGCAGTGGCGATGTGCAGGTGACTGCTAGGAAGCGCAAAGCCGTATGCATTGTATATTCATGTCACAGGTGTATAGGACTCAACTTTCTTAGACTTATGAATGAATCCAATTTATGAATGTTCTCTTGGAACAGAACTCATTCATAAGTCAGGGACTTACTGAACTCTTAAACTGGATGCTTTCAAAATAAACACCTCAGTGATAACAATCAGTGATAGCTTTGCCGGAATTCAACAATGACCAGTTAGCATCACAAGAAAAATACAGTGACAACAAATAAAATTTAGCAAGAATTAATTAAAACAAATCTGTATGGACATGTAAGAAGGAAATTACAAAACTTTGTGAGGGATATAAAGAAAGGGCAGTATATATTCATGGCACAGCACAGAATCTAGAGCCAGACCACCAAGGAAAATAATCCTGGTGCTGTCCTGTCCAGCCGTGTGACCTTGACAAGTTATCTAACATTGCCATGCCTCAGTGTCTTTATCTTGTCTATAAAAATGAGGGTGGCAACAATGGCACCTGTATCGGAGATTGTTACAAACTTAAATGTGGTGGGTGGGGCTTAGAACTGGGGCCTGCACCTGTAAGTAGCCAGGCAAGAGTGGCTGCTGGTATTACTTTATTATTATCATTACTGCTATTATTATGTGGCGCAGTAATTGAGTATTATAAAGAAATCAATTTCTTCAAATTAATATTTACTTTTAACATAGTCTCAATGAAAGTCCAATGGGACTTTTTAAGTTAACAAAATAATTCAAAAGTTTATATGGAAGGATAAACATACAAAAATAGCCAAGAAAAATGTGGAAACTTGCCCTAGCCAGTTTTTAGGATTTATAAAAAAGCTGCAGTAATTGAAACAGTGTATGACTGGTATAGTCTGCAAACTGAGCATTGGGGTAAAGTCCATAAACAGAGCCAAACACTTATGTGAATTTAGTATAATAGAAAATGAACTTTTAGATCAGTGGAGAAGAAATGGATTATTCAAAAAATGGTGTTGAGACAACTAGCTGACTGCTTGGAAAAACAGTTAAGCTTGATTTTTATCTCACACCTTACATTTAAACAAATTCCAGATGAACTGCAAATTTTAATGTCAACATGAAACTATAAATTTTCTAGAAAGAAACAAAAATAAATATTTGCATGGCTGTCCAGCGGGCAAAGATTTTTAAGCATGAAGGGGCATACCACAAAGGAAACATTTGATAGTTTGAATACATATTTTTTAATTCTTCTGCTATCCACCCCAACAAAAAAAGCAAAAGGGAAACAGAAAAGTGGAAAAATTATTTCTAAAATACATAGCAAATAAAGGGCCAATAAAAAGTCATGTAAATCATATTGAAAAGGTGAGTAAATGAGTGAAAGCTATGAAAAGGAAATTTATAAAAAATGATCAATAAGCATTTGGAAAATGCTCAGTGGAATAATTAATTGCCAGTCTTATTCTATCAAGCTGGTAAAGATTAGCAGAAATACAACGTTCAGTACTAGTAAAGATGTAGAGAAACAAATGTTTTCATTTATCATCAGTAATAGACCATTAAAACTTTTGGAAGGCATTTCTTAAAATGAATCAACTGTTTTTATACATTTTTGACCCAGAATTTCAATTTCCACTTCAAAAGAAAATGACTGGGAATGTTGACAAGGATCTGGCCATGTGAATGTTCATCACAATATTGCTCTTGATAGCAAGGGGGGGCATCTAAATGGCAGCATGCATGTTTGCAAGAGATAATCCTTTATATAAATTATAGTTCACCCTTAAACAATTAAATAATGTTACAGACAAAGAATGACTGGTGTGGGAAAATGTTACTGATATGGCATTGTGTGTTAAAAAATAAGTTATAAAGGAGTACATCACAATGCTCTTCTTCTTTTTCACACATATTTACATGCAGCAACTTGAAGGACATACATCAAAATGTCATTAGTAGTCAACTCTAAATGAAACCACCATTAATTTATATTTTCTTCTTTCTGTTTACCTGTGGGGTTTTTTCCCTGAGTTTTCTACAACCATATACCATCTATTTAATAAGAAAAGAACTCACTAACTTTATTTAAAGTTTAACTTTACAATTCTTGGTAATTATTCAGCCCTAGCATACATTTTAAATTTATCATTTTGTTGGTTCTGTAAATCACCAGGCTGAGCTAATTACTGGCCAAGAAAATATCTTAGAAATCTTCACATGAACTCTATTTTATTCTGGCTACACTTTTTCCTATTCCAGTATTCAGTGTACTGTGCCAAGAAAGGATCCACTTTCAAGTGGAAACCCTTTTGCAGAGAGATTAGAATGCTAAGAGAGAGACACTGAGGTATGCACTGAGAAATTAGCCATTTTACACACTGTAAATAAAAAATGGGTGTTCTACTAATGCAATAATGAAACACATGCTAGACTGTAATGGGGTTGCACGGAGACACCAGAGATATGGCCATAAACAAAAGAAACTGATTTTGACAGACTTGCTAAAATTCACCTTATAGGCCACTTGAGATACCTCTTTTATGGTTTGGAGGCACACTTTAGTTTTTGATGCAACATTTTATTTCTTGACTTCCAATCTTATTCTCTAGGCTCAGTCGTGGTTTACCTTTTGTACACTCCCAGAGGATAAAGCTTTGCCCCCTTTGAAGATACTTTCTCAAACTAAACAACAGTCACAAAGGCAGCTCTAAATGATCCAGAGAGGGGCTCAGCTTCCTAAGGAAGGGAGAGGCAATGCACATTCAAAGGTGGACATTCCAGTGTGTTTGTTTATAAAAATCTGTTCAATTATCCAGAAACTACACTTCATCTTAGAATATCTCCGGCCCCCTGAGCTGCTGTGGGCATCCCGAGGAGATCATTCATCAGTGCATGATGATGGAAGAGTGGGAGGGGAGGCAGAGGAAGGAGCAATGTAACCTTCCCAAACAAAAGCCTGTTTTTTTCCTTTGTCACAGGTTAGAGTATTGCATACATGGGTCAAAGGTATTTAATGCAATTTGGATGCATCCCTGGGGATTTGATGCTATATGGAGGTTGGAGAAGTTGGGTGCGACAGTACTAAAGAAAAGTGCTACCGAATGTGAAGAAAGTGCTACCGATGGATCTCTCCTAATGTGCATACCACAGCAGCTGAGTGGCCAAACGCTGTTACTCAAATGTGTGCATGGGGCGCCTTCCCAACTCTCTGGATTTGTGTGTAGGTGTCACCCTTTAAGAGCAGTCAGTATTCGCCATAAGCTTCGGTCGTGAGTGTATGTAAGCCTTTAGCCATTTTGGTAAACTTGCCCCTTAATCCCAATTCCAAAGGTAAAATCTTTCCAAACCTAACTGCATAGCTGCAAGAGTTTATGTGTCAGAAGACACATAGATTATGTGTGAATCCTAAATGGTCCTTTACCAAGAAGAAAACAAAGCTTTAAATATCACACTAATTCTTAGTAAATTATAGCTGTCATGAGTGCAGCAGTTATTCTGACCTCAGGATTACAAAATTCAAACAGTCTAACATTTTGCTTAAAAGATAATTTGTAAGATTTACAAATGTCAGCAGTCAAGAATTTTTTGGTGTGGCTTTACTGAGAGGAGAAAATGGTTTGCAAGGGCCCTGAGACCCATCACTTCCACGGAGCATTTATGCAGTACTCAAAAGGCTCTATGAACGTCAGATGGAGGTAAATGCCAAATGCCAGAAAATTATGTGCAAGATAATCCCGATTATAAAGAAATATAAATAAATAGGGAAAATTCTGAAATAGTACACACCAAGGTATTAACAGTGTTTATCACTGACAATTAAGATTACCAAGGATTTTAAATTTTTATCAATTTCTCTGCATTTCTCAGACTTTTAACACTAAACAAGTATGTATTTATAATTCATTTAAAAAACAATAAAAATGGGCTGATAATAAGTTATGTCCCGAGAAGTCAGACTAGCTGAGCTGACATCTAGTTCCAAACACTGGCGTGCCCAAAGCTATGGGGACCACAGCCTTGTGAGGGACATGGGAAGGTCTAAGCCCAGAAGTCAGTACAGAAACCAGCAGGGTGGCTCTACCTGTGTCTGTACTCCTCTGGGAAAGGACTCACGGTCCCTTCCCTTTTATTTCCTCTCTTTTGGGGGCCATGACATAATCTTGATCCTCATTAACACAGTGACTGAGATTTGCTTCCTTCTAGGACTCCCCTCAGCTCTGAGTCCTGTGTTGGTATTTATATATAAGGTGTTCTGACCCTGGTAGCCTTCCCACCCACATCTTCTTGGAATTGCAGCCCAAGGCCCACTTCTGGAGTGCCCCATTTACAATATAAAGCTCCATCAAGAAGAAAGGTTCAGATACTATGCTATCTATCACTATACACAGCTAAATGAACATGGAAGAATTTATCAAGAAATACTCTTCTTTACTCCAACCAGGACTTGTCTTCCAATTTCTCTCTACTGTTACTCCTCTCCCGCCTCTATTCATCATATTATAACATTTCTGAACTTTTCTGAACATTATACCAGTACCCTGGGAGATCCAAATTGCACAGTAATACCTGTAGGCTCTTCTACAGTGATCTAATAAAGAATATGAAGCCAAAGTAGACATTCTGCCAGGTTTTCTAACCTCAGTCGTATTGACAGTTGGATAATTCTTCGTTTGGGCAGGGAGGTAACCTGTGCATTGTAGATACCAATACCATTCCTTTCCCAGTTGTGAGAGCCAAAACTGTCTAGGATATTGTCAATTGTCCCCTGAGGGGCAAATCTCACTGAGAACCACTGCACTATACACAGGTCCTATTTAAAGGGGTGACATGCTTGTCACACCTGTACATAACCTGATGGACAAGTTGCAAGACCACTCAGCTCACATTTACACCTTGTGTTTTACAGATGATGAGCCCAGCAGTACCCCACCTTAGTAATAACAGTTATTACTGTTGTGTGCTCGGTGCTCAGCATTTAGTAACATCATCACATTGAAATTTACAACAATTTATGAAATGAGTATTATTTGCATCTTCTAAGTAAGAACTATGAGTTGTGAATAGTGTGAAAAGCTTACATCGCCAGTGAGTGGCAGAGCCGTGATGAATCTCCATAGTGTAAGCTCTTCATGTGCTTATGTTCTCCACCCTGGTCCAACTCACACTGCAGAACAAGATGGGAAGGCAAAAGACACATGCTGGATACTAGCATACAAGAATTGGTGAAATAGTCATGTTTAGACCCAGGGAACTTACCTGGAGCCTGCTGGCCAAGGTCATTCTCTCATCTCATGGCAACTAGCTGGGGGGGGGGGCTACCCAGGAACCCTGTGACTCCAGGCCAGGGAAGGGGAGGGAGGCTATGGATCGTGTCTAAGGGAAGGGAGGTGGAAAGCCTGGTTCTGCCACTTTAAAGGCATTTTTCCTACATTTAGCTGAGGCTAGGAGGACTTCACAGCAGAAAGACTATGTTCTGAAGATTTTTCTTAAATTTGCCCAACTTATCTACAGTTACTACCCTCTCTTCTCATTTTATTTTGACTCATTTATTATTCCTGACTTCTCAACCTCTGTTGAGTCTTTCCAAGTAGAAACACTCTACTTTCAAAATTTCTGCTTTGTTCCTTGATGTAGAGTTTAATTTCTTCTGTCAAACAAACCATTGGCTTGTTATCAAACCCATCTTTGAAAACTTTCCAGCCCAGGGCCTAACACACAGTACTGCCCAAGAAATGTTAGTTCCTTTCTACTCTCAGCAGTGGGTCCCATTGAGCTACGCAGTAAGATTGTGAATCACGATTGAAGCAGCCCCAGTAGGACAATCAATCACCTCCTTTCTGGCTGGAGCTCCAGAAGGCTCAACCAAGACGCTTAAAATTTCACCACCTTGAAGTTCTACAGACTATAACTGTACTTCAGATTTTTGATGATATTTTAAAAGTCTAACTTTTTCCAGAGCTGGTCACGTTTGAAGACAGTGAGAAGGTGGAAACATCCAGCCTAACTCTAGCTTGTCTGTTCTCCCATAATTTACAGCCACATTCCCAAACCAGCTGATAATTTGGTGCTGAACAGTTATACTTGGCTCTGGCATGCCATGAAAATGTTCCCTAAGCCCAGGGGACATTGGGAGGAACCACAGTGAGAGCTCATTCAGTCCCTAACCTCTACTGTTTTTCCCACTACCTAATGCAGATGTCACAATGGGAATGTAAACTTTATTCTGGGGCTTACATCAGCTTTTGGAGGGTTTCAGCAAACTCCCCAGATAAGACTAGGGGTTATTTTTCTTTTCCTTTTTGCCAGAAATAAATGTTTATATCAAGAAAAGAATGCCAAGACTTGGAAAGTATTTAAATTATTTAATCAGCCCCATAAAAGGATTCAGTCTGATTGGTGTTTGAACTGGCTAATGAATTTTAATCCTAGTTTTATCCCAAATCCATTAGACAGTCACCAAACTACAGTGGGAAATTCTGGGAACTTCCTTCTTCACCAGTCTGAAAAGGATCACATTTCCTGAGGATAAAACCCAGGAATGTGCACATGTCAGTGTGTAGCTCCGGATCACAGGTCTGCTCATGTTAGATCAGGACCTCTCGGAAGACTTCTGAACTTACCGTATAGTTTAGTCCTCTGTCTTGGAAGACTGGGCTCCTGGTGGTGCCAGCCTTGCCCACGGAAGTCTTGACCATTCACCTTTAAAATGGCCAATACAAAGAACCTCAGTTTCTGGCATACGTATGGCTATATCATAAGACTCACTGGGTTGACCTTCAGCGAGTCATTTCAACAAAGCCTGGGTTCTTGTTCCAGTTCCGACCCTTACTAGTGGTGTAGTACTAACTCAGTGAACTAACATCTCTGAGCATCAGTTTCTTGAACTATTTATAACAACAATAGTAATTTTTTCAGATGGGTATAGAAGTGCCAAATGAGATCATGGCTATATAGTATTAGATGAAATAACTATACGTGTGTGTGTGTGTGTGTGTGTGTGTGTGTGTGTGTGTGTAGACACAGACACACAGATTTTCTAAAGCTTTAAATTTTCCTAGGAATTCCTTATGTCTAAAAAGATGTTAGTTTGATAGAACAATGCAATTAAGAAACCAGACATTAAAACTATAATCTTCAATTCCTTTGACTTTAAGCCACATATTTATATTGTTCATTTTAAAGATTTGGATTCCCATGTAATAAAGTACAGCAGCATTTCCTGAGTCCTTATTCAGTGCCAAGTATCATGCTTTATATTTTCATACCCTCTTATTCGTTCCGCACACAGCTGTGTGTAGTGATGTCATCAATGCCATTTGTATGTGAACTTGCCCCGAGTCACTCAGTAGTAAGAGGAAGATCTGTGACTTGAACTGAGCTCTGACAGACCTGGAAGTATCCTCTGCCTTCTCTGAGCCCTCTGCGCCTTGCTTCCAGGATAGCTATCTCTCAGATCTAGGGTTTCTGGCAGTGGGCTGTCATAACCCTTGCTGATCCGCAAATCCTGATTTAAATCAAACTTCTGTTCAGTTATCAGAGTCCGGATAGATGCTTTAGGAGATAAACAGACGCTTTAGGTTAACCTATGTCATGCGCGTGCACAGTTCTGAACATCTTGGGAAATGGACAAGGAAATTGCTATTTCAAGATCATCTAAGAATTTCATTTAACTTCTGGTCTCAAACTCCCTCTGCTCCCTAATTCTCTCCCCAGTTGTGAACAAAAGGCAAGCAGCCTGGTCCACGCTGGTCTCCATTTCCTGTGGCACTCGGTGCTAAGGGGCAGTGAAATGGCTGCCCCGGGGGCAGAGAGGCAGGGGCCTCTTGTTCTCGGAGGGGTTTGTGGCCCCATAAACAGACAACACACTGGCTTTGGCAGAGGTGATGGTGAGGCTGGTGTGGCCCTGGATCCAGGCATGGCCCAGCCTAGGATCAGACGAGAAAGGCTCCTTGCCCTGCTTCGCAAGTGGACATTCCAGGAAGGAGTCAGATGACCTGAGTTATGGAAACCAAATGGCCTTCCTTTGTTTAGAGAGAGAGCGAAAAAAAAAGCCACTCATTTTTGTGGTAAAGTGAAAACAGGCTCCAAACCTAACAGTCCCTCTCAGAGCAGAAAATGCCAGCTCCGCAGAGCAGGCCCACAAACCCTGGAGGCTGCCAACTGACGGAGGAGGCAACAGAGCCGTCCTCGGGCCGGGTACAGAGCTCGGAGTCCTCCCGGTGAGGTGTTCCTCTGCTTGGCCCCAGAAATATGTAGTCTCCAAGCAGGGAAGGAAACGAAGGCAGGAGAGAGTGAGAAGTGTCTGCTCGTCCAGACCACAGTCCTCCTCCCGCTTCTTTCCAGCTGGGACGGAGGGAAGGAGAAAGAGCTGTTCGGAGGAAGCCACAGGCTCGCGGGCCCCTCAGCCACTGGCTGTGCTGCTGCCTGCCGTGTGCCGCCTGGGATGTCCTTGTCAACGTGACCCGACTCCCACAGGATGCAGCCCAGAGTCACGAGGCCTCCTGCGGCTGCTCTGTGGCTACCCCGTGGCCCTGTGGGCTGGCTCTGTGGGCAGGGAGTGTGCTCCCAGGTGACACTAGTGCATGTGCCACCGGACAAGCCATGGCCACGAGGAAACACACACAGATTCTAGTCAGCCTTGCCTGTCCTGTGCCTGGCCGGTTCCCTAACGCAACCCTTTCCGGCAGTGGAGACACTTAGCAAGGAAAGAATGATGCAGAAGAATTCAGTTCCAGTTCTGGCCTTCCCTCTGACTTGCCAGGCAACCACGTGTCACTGTTGTCTCTCTGAGTCTCCATTTTGCATCTGAAAACTGAGCCTGATGATCACAAAGCTGTCCAGCTCACAGAGCTCCCTGTGCAGCTCCCAAAGCTGTCGTGAGGAGGGAACAAAGCGTAGCTCTCACCAAGGGGGGTGGAACAGCCTGTTGGATAACAAGGACTGCAGGGGACAGATCTAAATGCCCCTTTGTAGCACTGGGCAGGTTACTTAATCCGTGTGTGTGTGTGTGTGTGTGTGTGTGTGTGCGCACGCGTGCGTGTGCACACGTGCACGTGTGTATGTGTGCGTGTGTTGCAGTGAGTAGGAGCCCTGCCTCAGAGCACTGCAGGAAGGTTAGAGTGGATAAGTGATGGATGTGAGATGCCTAGAAGAGCCCATGCCATATGCGCCAGGTGAGACTGGCTGTCGTTACTTTCATAGCCAGGAAAACATCTGGAAAATAGTACATATTTACACGGCACACCCTCCCAATTCCCGTGCATTTTATCATCTGCCAAGAGCTGGTCTAAATACAAGGGAGGACCTCTCGGAGTACCCTTTTGCTTCTAGGAAACATTCCAGAAAGCCCCACCATGTCCTATACAGCCTTGACTGTGTGTCCCTGCTGCCTTTCTAGTCCATTTTGAGTCATTGTCTGTCCCACTCAAATTCGACAACCTTACTGGTCTTTTACCTCTCCCAAGGGCTGGGTGTCTTCCTGTCCCAAGATCCCTGAAGTGCCTCCTCCTCTCCCTCTCCACCTCCTCATCAGCTGGTCTCCAGGTTTCCCCTCCAGGAAGCATCTCCTGACCACCTAACCCCCGGAGGAGCATCAGCCCTTCCTTCCCCTTGTGCGTGCTCATAGTAATTATAATTAAATACTCATCTGTGTGATGAGCAGTATGTCAGTTCCTGGGGTGAGGTGTCTCATCTCTTTTGTTCATGGCAAGCCCTCTCACAGTACTTGGCACATGGCAGACACTTAAAGAATATATGTTTTAATAAAAATCAATATGTCATTAAATTACTATCGCTACTGCAGCTCCTATAAAATTTATTCAAGAAGGACCCTTGTTTCTATTCTCAAAGCCTGTATCTCTAGCATATAGTGGGCCCTCAATAAACATTTGTTAAATGAGTGAATAAACAAATGGCTTGAAATAGCCTTCTTAGCTTTTCACAAGATTTCCCTTGACAGCATCCTCTCCCTCTCCCTTCCAATGGGGACAGAGTGCTCAGCACTCAGGTGTCTGCCCTAACTCTCCTCCAGGTGTCTCTGCCCTTTGAATCCAGAAATGGGCACAGAATTAGGACACAAGGCTTCCTAATCTCCATTTAAGCAAGCATTTAGTGTCAACTGTATTCTATGGTCATGACTCGCATAGTGCCCTAAGTGATGTCAAAGCTGATAACAATATTACCCTCCAAAAGTATCTGTGTCTCTTTGCATCTTCTGCTTATAGATATTTGTAGTTACAGCTTGATTAAAAAGATAGCTCTTATTGACGGGTCCTACCACAATGTTTTGGACAGTATGCGCACCCAGCAAATGCTGAGGAGTGGAGGAATGACTGTTACCTGCCTAGTGTACCAACTTCTCAGCCCTGCCTCTGGCTCCAGAGCCTGCACGTGATGAAATTCTTAAGGAGCTCAAAGCCACTTAGGATTTTTCTTGGTCATGCTTTAGGATAAAAGCAAAGCCTTCTCTACCTCCAGGCCCCCGCCTACCCACCCACTATAATCCACCTTCCACAGCCACATCTGCTAAATCCTCCAGAGTCATCACTGTCCTTCTGCACAGAAGCCTCTGAGATCTTTTCATAGCTCCTAGAACTGTGTCCATATTCACTGAGCTGACTCAGAGAACTTGGATCCAACTTCAGTACCAATCTTTTCAAGCCCTGCTTCCCTCCTGCCCGGGGACAGACCTTCGTTTGCCCTGTCTCTGCGCGTGCTGGTCCCCCTACCAGGAATGCCTCCTGGCCATCTCTCCACTAAAGTGCAGCCCTGATCTGGATTCTTCTGGGAATGACTGCATCACCCTCTCCTGAAGCCACCAATGATGTTTTGGTTTAGCCACTCCTTATCTTTGTCAGCACATTTTCCCATGGATATGGCTTCTCCGGCCAAGTAGACTTAGACAGGAAGCTCTTAACCTCAGTCTAACACTTTTTTGTTTCTCCTCGTTGTTTCATTTTTATTTTGTGAAAAAATAAAACAAAATTTCCTAACAAATAATAAGAAAATAGCAATAGTTAATACATCGTGTATCATTATTTTCAAAGTAGTTACTCAGAGAGAAAAAAAGATTCTTACAGAGAAGCAAACAGATAACAGCACAACATTTTCTTTTCAACGAACTCAGAGAAAATAATATAAGTGAAATGAATTGGTATATATATTACAATATTTTTAGTACAGCAGAATAGGTAATTTAGAGAATGATTTGAACTTCTCCCTACTGCCTATTTATCTATCTTCTATTTTGCCTTTTTTTGTGTGTATACATACATATATATATTGATTTTCTCATATAAGAGAAACTGTGATATTTAAGCTTGTGTGTCTGACTTATTTCATTTAGCATTATGTTCTCAAGTTGCCTCCATTTACCTAGGAATGCCTCAAATTTATCTTTCTTTATGGTAGCATAGTACTCTGTTATATATAAATACCCTGTTTTCCTTATCCGTTTATTTGTTGATGGACATATACACTGTTTCCAAGATGCAGCTATTATAACTTGTGCTGCTATAAACATGGGTAAGCATTATTCCTGGAATATCATGAGTTTAACTCTTTTGGCTAGATATGGAGAAGTGGGATAGTGGGAAATGCAAATGGAATTTCTATTTTTAGTTTTTCTGAGGGAAACATAAACTCAAACTGTACCATAAGAGTTCAGTCCCTAGTTGTTCACTGGTTAACTCAACTGGACATAAGAGGATTTTATAGCAAAAGAGTAATTTTTATTTGAGAAGCTTTTTTGTTTTTCTTGTGTCTCCCTGGACGTGACTGACAGTCTCTAGAAGTCACTGAATTTGAAATAATAACCTTGCCTCTCTTCCTCCTAATCCAGTGACTTCCTTTTTACAGATGAGAAGCCCTTTGCTGTGGAAGATACTTATTTACTGTGTCCAGCGCCTATCTTAAAAGAAGTTGGCATGTAAGTTTTCACCAGCAACTTAACTTCCCAGCCACAGAGGAAAGAGGAGGTAGAGGGGACAAAGGAAGAAGAAAACATCCTTGTCCCTTATCATAATGGGACTTTCTCTAGATTCTCCCAGGAATAATGGTGCCGACGCCTAGAGTGAGCAGGCACCAGATAGGTGCTGCATAGAGTGTCTCTTTTCATCTTGCCCAGTTCCCTGGGAGCAGACATTCCTGCTACATGGATGTGAACACTATGACCAAATGAATTTGAGTAACTTTCTCAAGGTCACACTGTAGTCAGGGCAAGAGCCCGGGCTCAATCTCTGCTGTCTGACTTAATCGCAACTACATTACTAGAAAGTTCTGACATATTACCTCACCCAATTATCATTGGTGTCCCACTAGATGATCGTTACCAACTCCCTAGAGACTGGGAAACTCAGACAGGAGGCCTGGAGAGATGAAGCGAGGCCGGTTTGTGACAAACCGAGACCCCAGACCCGGCCCTGCAGTGTCGCCCTCCATGTTCCTCATTTGTCCCTCCCCAGAGCAATGGCACTCACCCAAAGCTCCCTGAACTAACTTTGGGGAACAACTCACGGTGGTGCCATTATCATAAATGCTCATGAGATGTAATGAAAACATGCAACAGAAGAAAGGGAAGTAGCACCCTGAACAAAAGAATTATTTGCAAAAAGAGAGGCAGGGGCTGGGGATTTAGCTCAGTGGTTAGAGTGCTTGCCTAGCAAGCACAAGGCCCTGAGTTCGATCCGCAGCACAAAAAAAAAAAAAAAAAGAAGAGAGAGAGAGGCGGTGTTGATGCAGAGAACAGAAATCGACCTCTTCAAACCACATCTGCAATAGGCTGCAGATCGGAGAGCAGCTGTAAAGGGAAAAAAGTAGAAATTGTCCATCCAAAGTCTGCTCCCAAACATCGGTTTCTGTTGAAAGACCTCCATGTCTGGGTGCCTGACATCTGCCTGTAAAGTAGACCAGTGTCCTTGCTGCAAAGTACAACAAAATATAAGCTTGCATTTCAGTGAGTTCTCATGGCTGGGAGGAGGTAGAAGGCACATGAGTCCACCTGTGGCTTTATCTCCTGAGTCTGCTGATAGGAGCAAAGCCACCTCCATCAGATTACTGAAAGTCCAGATAATGAGGGCAGAACATCAAGCTTATAGTTCGCTCATTGACTTCGATCACTTTCTAAGAGTACTTTGTCCCACTACAATGTGCAATAAGTTAAACAGAAGTGGGCTTTGCCCATTCAATGCAACTTCCCGCAACACAAGGAGGTTTGAATATCTTTCATGCCGCCAAGCATGCGCTGCCATCTCTCCTGATGTTAGAGGTGAGCAGCCAAAGAGACTAGCCTCCACCCTTTCCAAGGAGGAAATTGAGGTCTCACGAGGAGGAAACCTTGGTCTCAGGGATAGTTAGGAGCAGAGCCCGAAGGAGACCTGTGCGTCTGGCTGTCAGCCTGCTGCTCATTGCACACCACACTGAGTTTCTCTGGTTCTCTCATTGTCGTTGCAGGAAAGCAGCACTCCAGGTCAGCATGAACGATGGCCTCTCTTTCATCTCTAGTTCTGTCATCATCACCACCACACACTGTGTAAGTCATAACCTCTCCCTGTACTAAAGACCTCATTATCATCATCGTCACCACTTTCTTAAACACCAATCTTCTCCAAGACATCCACGCGAAGTTCTCTGGTTCTTTGCTCTCTTTGCTCACTTGGATCCCCAGCACTGCTGGGCCAGTCACATATCAGGAATGCCCGTGTCAGCTCCTCTAGGCTCCCCATCTCTGGTGTTGAGGGGAGCCCCGCATGCACTGGTCTGCAGATGGTAAGATGGGCTACGTCTGTGCAGTAGTGAGGGACAGGGACCTGGATAGAGTGGACTTAAGAGAGAATGGGCAGAAAGGAATTGGACAACATATTCAGAAAACACATCTTGGGGCCTTTTTTCTAAGAGGAAACAGGAAAACGGACATTGGCTAGAGGCAGATGCGCAGTTCGCAAGGGATCTTTTACTTAGGATAGGAGGCTGGGGATTTGGCTCAGTGGTTAGAGCGCTTGCCTCACAAGCATAAGGCCGTGAGTTCAATCCCCAGCACCAAAAAAAAAAAAAAAGTTTTATTTAGGATAGGAAAGATTCAAACTGGTTTATGACTATGGAAATAATCCCGGGGAAAATGGAAAATTGATGGGGAGGAGGGCTTTGCGAAGGAAGAGTGGCAACTGCCTTCTCCCTGCCACCTCCTTAGATACTCTTCTCTGGATCCTTCACGCTAAGTTGTTGTTATTCTGGCTACCTATGAAATCTCCTGGAGAGCTTTTAAAAGAGAACGGGGCCCAAATCTCTGGCACAAGCCCTGGCTTTGGTGACTTCGAGGCCTCTTTGGCTGTTTGTGTTGTGCAGCCTCAGTAGTTGCTGTTGGTCATGGTCAGTGTCTCGGAGCTTAGCTTGTCAGGGGCAATCAGGGTTTAGTTTATGAAAAACTCAGCCTCTAACATGAGCATTTCGAAAACAACCATTGTCAGGATATTCAGTTGCTTTAACTAAATGTACTTTCTCCCTTAGACCATTGTAGCAACTAAGGTGTTCGGCCTGATGGTCAGTTTATACACTTATATGCTTATATGCCGTGGTTACCTCCTGATTGGCCCCTGGAAGACCCCTCAGTAATTGGAATTGTGTATTTAATACATTACAAGTGAACAAATGGCAGCAGTATGTCCTGACACTGGATAAAATAAAAACAAGTTATCTCATAAAGGAACAGGAAGCCAAGCCTCTTGATGGACAACACTGTCCTTTATAATTTCCTGTATCATCAGTTAGTGGCAAACCGATTTTCTTGAAAGCTGGTTAAGCCAATATTATGGAGACGAGACTAAGGTGGTCACAGACAAGTGTCACCACTAAGATATGTCCATGTCTGCGACATCTGGTCAACCCTCAAATCTGGATGCCTGTGCAAGACACCACCAAATTTGAAAACTACATAAAAGCAGTGAAATTTCTTCACGTGTACCCTGCCTCATTCTTTTGGAAACTGAATTTTGGAACCTGCCAACCTGCAGGAAATGATTAAAATACTCCAAATCTAATAACTCCATTCCAGATTCCTCCCAGCTTCTGAGTGATTCAGCAGTGTAGATCTGCATTTCTCATTGTGTCTGACTATTCCACAGAGAAATAGTCACTGCCCTTGAACCACAAGGGCAGAGGAAGTGGGAAAGGAAAATGTCTTAGGACTAAGCTTGTGGTATGTCAAATGTGAAGCTACAAATTTAAATCCTAGGCTCTAAGTAAAGAAAAAAAAAAAAAAGGTGCCCTTACCAATGTATTGCAAAATTAAAGAATTCCCAGTAAAAACCCTTTGCATCTTCCCGATTTATTCCAACCCCCACTTATATCCTATATTACTGTCACCCGATTGTATGTCACAAGACTTCTGTTCCGTTCACCTTTGATTGAGACTGCCTTATATATAGTCTGCATTATTTCCTTTTTGCTTAGAATGCTGTATTAGTTTACAAGAAAAAATTGTAACCACACTGAGATTTGAGATCCAAATCCATTCATTCATTTATTCAACAAATATTCATGGATCACAGTGTGCTAGACACTCTCCTGGGATACATCAGCGAACACAACCAGACAGAAATCTGGGGGTGGGGGGAGAGTAGTTAGGGAACAGTAAGTATAACAAAAGGTAAACACATGCTACAGGAAATGTAAGGCAGAGTAAGAGGGGTTGGTGCTACTTGAGTAGGAGGGTTCCGAAGTGAATAGCACGATGAACACACTGACAACAGACTGACAGGTCTCTGAGCGGAGACCTGCACAGCAAGGAAATTAATCAGGAGGCTACAGGACGGTAGAAGAGGGTGGAACGTTCCAAACTAAAGAGCCCCATTGCTGAGACCCTAAGGCCAGAGACTCCTAGTGTTCAAGGAGGGGCAAGAAGGCCAGCAGGCAGTCTCTGGAAGAAAGTAGGCAGAGAGAACAGCAGAAAGTGGGATAACTGGGGATGGAGAAGTCAGGGCCTTGTAAGGACTTGGGTTTTGAGCAGAGGAGCCACATGGTCTGACTTACATTTGAAAGATCATTCTGGCTGCTGAAATGGCCTAAGAGAGGACAACAAGCAAGAATGGCAGCAATGTGACTAGTTAGGAGGGTTCTGGCAACGTTTCAGGCAAAAGATGGTGGTGGCTTGGTGGTAGCTTGAATCAGCGGAAGGCAACAGAGTTGGAGAGAAGCGTTGAGAGTCAGACGTATTGTTAGAATAGACTTCAGGGGTTTATGGAAGCCTTGGAGGCGGGACTTGAGAGAAGCAGACAGGTCAAGGGTGGTCCTGAGAGTTGCACCTCAGTGACAGTGAAGATGGACTCGCCCTCAGCTGACAGCCAGGAGAAAGAGTGAAGCAAGAGGAGACTCGGGGGTGAGAGGGGAAATTGGAGGATCGGTTTTCCTGTTTACAGTTTGTGTGACCTTGGCCAAGTTATTTAGCCCCTTTGTGTTTCTGTCCCCTAATTGATAAAACTAAGATGATAATGGTTTAGGTCTCCCACAGTACTGTGAACATTAAATGAAACGATACACGTAAAGTCCATGGCATAAGTCCTGGAGGGGAATAAGTGCCCAACACATGTTAGCTGTTTAATACCAGAAGCTTCAATTTTTGAAGTAACTGGAGACTCTTCCTGAAGAGTGGCTCCTTGATCCAGTGTTCCATTATAAAAGGAGCTCTTCTGAGACAATCTGGATCCTTTGGGGTCCATATCTGTCACTCAGTCAACCTCAAATGATTGGAAGGGTCTCAACAAAACCAGAATCACCCAGGGAAAGAGACTTGATGTCAGACAAACAGACAAAAACCTCCAATCCCAAACCAGGCCCCATACAGAAGCTCAAATTAAAGACTGAAACTGTTACTGGGAAAAATAGAGATGAGGGCGGAAGGTGTGGTCATCAAGCAGATGAAGTAAGGCCTTGGACTTGCGTGTGTTTGGAAGACACGGTTTTTAGATCAAAAATGATCTCCTGGGTCTGAGTAAAGGGTTAGTCTTGTAAGTGCCAGTCACAGCTTGCCCAGTGCATCACCTGGAACCAAAAATCACTTTAAAATATGTAGCTGAGACTTTCCTCACTCTGTTTGTTGCCCATTTGGACAACGGTGCCACAGGCTTTCAAGATCCATGGTGAATAACTGCTGCCCCTGCCAGAAGCAGAAATTCCATGAGGTTTTACAGGAAAGAGCTTTTTCCATCCAAGAGCTAAAAGATTCCTATACAAATGGTAAACTGTGTTGAGCTCCATGACTATAGAAAATGGTCAAACATCCAGAGTCCTCTCTCACCAGCACATTCAAACACTTCATCTCTCTAGTCTTAACTGCACCCCCTCTTCTTCCCCACCTCCAAACACTGAGAAAAATACTGGTAGGAAAGAACATATCAAAAAAATCTGTACTCATAATAACATAACAAGAAAAGTTTAGTGCTTTACAGAACTTTGCGTGAAGACAGTCTTCTTTTAATTAAATATTTTACTTTTCTGTAACTTCGCACCCAAAGAGCACAAAACTCAAGAAATCTTTCAACAAGTTTTTCTTGCACTCCTACTGTGCCTCCTACAAAGCTGCTGTTAGACAGATGAATCCAAAGTGCCCATAAAAGAGTATATAATAAAGAACAGGATTGTGTGAGTCAGGTGCAAATGCTATAGGATTTCAGAGAGAGGAGGGAGGAGAGGATCCAGGAAGAATCATGAGATCTCCATGGAGGAGGTAATACCTGAGTGGTGATTGGAAAATGGTAATGGTAGGTGAAGAAGTGAGAATTTAGGCAATTCCCTAAAGAAAACCAACAAGGGCCAGTGAGGGCTAGAAATGCCTCTGGCATAGTCTGTCAATGGTGTCTCTGAGAACAGTGACTCTATTACTTCCTTTCCTTTCATTTTGTATCAATTTCTGGTGCCTGGTAATTGAGGGCAATTTCTCAAGCTGGCCACTACTTTTCTTTTGGATGTACACTCCCCGCCTTGATTTTGGTCACCCAGTATGTGCCAGCAAGGCACAGCTGGTGGTCATGCCTGTTAACCATGATCAGGATTTGATTTGTGCTAGTTGCCAGGTTGGAAAAATCACAATCTGCCAAGGAAAAGAGATCTAAAGGTAGACATAAGGTTCTAAAATCAACACTAAATAAATGGGGAACCCTGTCTTCTCCTTCTAATTTATAATAAAAACAGCTTGGCTACAAAAAGCAACAAGGTTTAATAAATTTGAGAAGACTCAAGTGATTTCACTGTTCAGAGAAACTCTTTTTAAGTAAAGAGAAAACCTAACAAACTCCACCTAGAATCATCCAAGAAAGGACCACCGTACTATGACTACAGCATCATGGAGGAATTAAGAACACAGGACAGTGAGTAAAAAATCCTCACTTCACATCCCAGCCACTTCACTTTCTAGAGTGATCTTGGGCAAGTTAACTTAGCCGTTCTCAGATCCAGTCTTGCATGACTAAAATAAAGATTAAAGGTAGTATATACAATGAACCAGAAGTCCATAACAGCCTGTCAAGAAACAACAGCTATTTTTAGTTTATTGACCTCATTCTCTTGCCTTGCCAAGTAAAGATCTTCCCGTCCTGTTAAAAGATCTACCTGCCATGTGGCTTATAAATAGGCTATTTTCTCCTGATTAAGAGGCAAGCTTCCCTTCGAGTACACTATACACCTGAATTTTAAGGTAAAACTTGGAAGATGTTGCTTGCGGAACAACTGCAGGAAGAAAAAGCCAATCAATTGGCTCCAGTAATAACTCAAAAAGTTGAGTTGTTCTGAAAATGTATGATAAATTTTGTAGTAAATAAATCAAGTAAATACTAACATAAGAGAAATACTTAGACTACTTGGAAGCATGAATAAAATTAAGTATTTACTAAAAGGGGTGCATTATTAGCACAGAAAAATCTTATTATATCTAAAATATTCTGTCACACCGAGCATATTTGGAGGCCTTTATCAAAGCAGCTGCCGTTTCAGGCAGACAAGGTCTGTGCCCTCAGCGAAGGCCGCGTGGTTGATAGCTACACGGTCGACGCTTTCAGACGATGGCTGGCCCTCTGTGGAGATGCTCCTGTCAGTTTGTTTCCTAAGGAGTTTTAAGCCACCTTTTCCTTCAGATCTCCAGAAATTCTGCCTGTTCTTTCCTCACACTGGCGGTATTTTTCTGTAGACACCTGTGTAGCGAGACTGTGTGCGTCCGTGTCTGTTTCTCTGTGTGTCTGTGCATATGCTGGAAAAACAGAGGCTGAGAGACTAACAGTCCCCATCCCACACTAAAAGAGAATGATCTGATACAAAGTAGTAATACTGTGACAGCTGAAAAACAAAAGAATCAGAAATTCTTGGTGGAGAGCCCAGGGTTCTGCATTTTAATAAGTTTGCCAAGTCAATCTTAAACACACAGGACTCTTATCATTGCACTCTCCTAATTCTAATTTGTCCTCCACAGTTTTTCTAAAAAGGCCATTAAAATCCATCTAAGACAAACGAGTTATTCTTTTGCATCACTCCTAACCTCGTACATGTAAGAATTCCAAGGTTTTAAATTCAGAAACCACTCTATACGTTCCTTCTTTTGGAATCCCTTTTCTGATATAAAGATAGGAATTTGCCTGAAAAGAATAATTTTAGGCCAAAATGATGACTAGGAAACTTGTCACTTTGGTGCTGCCACACAAAGACTGAAATATTTTCTGTCCAAATTCTCCCTTTCCATGTTGCAAGTCTTTCTATGTCCTTCTATCACACCAAACTCTGGTGAGTCACAGGCTTGTTTCTCATTCGTTTCAAGAAGAAAGAGCCCAGCTGCTATCAGGATTGGGTCTAACACTTCCTAGATCCTGGTGTGCCTCAAGAAGGCAAACCTCCAGCCAGCCAGTTAGATTGTAACTTTGGAAGCCACTGGAGGCTGGATGAAAGAAAGTGCACCTATTGGAAAGTGCAGCTATTGGAAAGAGCGAGTATGTCCAGCACAGTAGAGCCCATGTTCATCTTAAGGAAAAAGACACTATGTGTTTTCTCCCATTGCAACCCAACCCTGGCACAAAGTCTGCACATAGTAGTTACACAGAAAATAACTGATGAATGAGTGAATGAATGAAGGGGCTCCATCAAAACTCATACTGAGACAATGATGGCACCTGCTAATAGGAAAGGAAGGGAGCTAGAATGAGGTAAAATTAGAACAGGAGGCCCTCAGCAGGTTAGAGGTTAGGGCTCCAAAGAGACTGGCCAACAATCCAACCTTCATGCCCAAGGAGCTTGAACATTATTCCAGAGGGACTCGGCTGCCCAGTGAGAGACTGTTCCCAGCAGTCACAGACAGGGCAATAATCAAAGACCTCTTCACAAGACTATCCACCAGCTCCATTAAGCTCCTTCCAGGGATGCGGACCCAGACGAAGGGTCTAGAAATAGGCTGCTGAACTGGAGCAAGACTAAGGGCAATCCCATAATGTGCGAGTCTGCAGCCCAAGGCTAGAAGTCAGGCAGAACTGTGGAAACTGATAGAATCGAGGTCACTGTGGAAAAGCTGTGACTCAGGCACAGCAGCATGACCTGGGCCTACCCTGGAATATCAGAAACTTAGACTACAGCAGCACAAATACTCTGGACAGCACCAGCCAAGGCTGAAGGGAAACAGTCCACCTTGGTGAGGGCCAGCTCAGAAGGGATGTGCCAGAGCTCTCCATGGATGTTATGGTGGCTACAGGTAAGAAGGAAGGTGCAGAGGGAAAGCAGGGGCCACCGTCCAGCACTGTCTGCAGAGTTCTGGCCACAGTAACTGCCTAGGCCTATTTTCTACATCAATTCAGTTCTGCTCCCAATAGCTTTAAAGGAACTTGGGAACACACAAATCCAGCCTGGTTTTGTAGCCAGACAGTTCTCCAGATAAACAGACATCTGGCATGGCTGCCAGTGCCAAAATCTCTTGATTTCACCAGTCTGATAGGAAATGAATCCAGTAGCCAGTGCTGAGTGGTAGTCTCACCTTCCAACATAGTAAAAAATTATTGTGCGCTCTTCAGTGAATGTAGAAATCGAAGAAGAATTTTTTCTTCTATTTCTTTTCCAAAGTCAGGAAAACAGGCCATCAATCAAATTTCTGGGTGTTTGGTTTTTTGTTTTGTTTTGTTTTGTTTTGTTTTAAGATTGCTTGGTGATCATGTTCCTCTATTCCTCTACTGTTTCTCAGTACTAGGGAGCAGCCCCTGAAGGAGAAGAGGCCCTGCCTAACAGCCACCTGAAGATGGCAGAGTCAGGCCAAACTCTTGCATGCCCCCATCGGTTTCTTCACCTCAGCGTTATGCCACTTTCTGTCCATCTCTCTCCCACAAAGTCTGAGCCGAGGGTGGGGTGGGAGACTGACCTTGAAGATGCCTTGAATGGCAGACTGTGCACTTTGGGCAAAAGGAAGAGGTTCAAAGGAAGCACAAGCCTTATTCTAGGAAAATTCATCCACCACTGGTATGCTCCAGTTATATTAAGTGTAACAAAATAGCATTAATATGGATGCCATGATTTATAATTCAGTCATTTGGAAAAGGAATAGGCTCTAGTTTACTTTTCCATTATTTGGGCTGTAGAAATGTAGACCCAAGAGTGACCAATCTGCAGCCATGGAGCTACAAATGAATCATTAGAGCTTCATACTCAGTCCTAGGAAAAGGATGGCCAGGTGTACAATTTTTATTGCTGTAATTATTTGTCCTCTGAAATGTGTGGGTTAGCAAAACACAGGGAAAGACCTAGTTGGAAAGGAGAAATGGGAATAAGCATGGGCTTTGGAATCAGATCAAAGTGGCTAAATGCCCCGATCTGCTATTTACTGGGTGTGACTTCAGATTGAAATAATATACCTACAGTAGCTGGTGTAGAGCCTGGCACACAGTAGATGCCAATTTTGGTTTTCTTGCACTGAGGTTGTAATCTCTATAAGGTAAGCACAGTGATATGCTTTCTAAAGACATTCTGACTTCTGGTTGAATTAACAGAAGTGTCATATTTAAAACTAAGGAGGCGACTGCACGGCGTAAATTGATAAAATCTCCAGTGGAGTATTGTGTTTGACGCCAAGGATATTCTCTAGGAAGAGCCTAGAGAGTTGGAATGTATGAGGAAATTAACAAATATGGTAGATTGTGTAGAATGTAGATTTGGAGCTGTTTAGCCTGGAGACATAGTTAGCATGGAGACAGCATCCAAAAGGCTGTTCTGAAATGGGTCCATCTGTGCCTTCGAGTCCTGAGTCTCCAAATTACTGGATCTAGAGATCCAAGGAGTGGAAGAGGCTGAGGTGCTCAGTTTCTTGCTCAGCTTGTGAAAAGCCTTTCTAATTGGGTGTTTCAGATGGGAGTGAGCTCCCCATCATGGTTGTATTCAAGCTTGCAGAACTGTGTAAATGGCATTCGTGCATCAGAGGGGCAAAGGACTAGAAATGCTTGAGCATCTGTGATTGTAGACATACGAGTATGTCAGGGAAGGGGCAGGCTGAAGATTATCACTGTTAATAACAGTATAACAAGTGAATTTGGCTTTTACATTTTGAAAATAAATCTGAGGGACCTCTGTCGCCGATACTGGAAGCAGTTTCTCCTAGTGCAAGTCACACTGGTCAACTTTTGCCTAACACAAGTGAGATCACATTTCAAGTCAGAGTGCCTAGAACTCTTCCTGAGAATAATATATTTTCAAGCAACCTCAGTACATACACTTTCACTTACCAACAATTGCTAGTCCAGTCACAAATCATTCTCCTTTGTTTATTAATCAGCCTCAGTAGAGCCGTACAAAACTCAAGTTTTTTTGTTTTTGTTTTTTGTTTTTTTTTTGTGGTGCTGGGGATCGAACTCAGGGCCTTGTGCTTGCAAGGCAAGCACTCTAACCACTGAGCTAAATCCCCAGCCCAAAACTCAAGTTTTTTTAAAAAAACAATGTCCTGGTATTTTTATTATTATTATTTAAACAAGATAGCCTGTGGTTTCATGTAGTGTCATTAGAAAGGTCAAAAGACCACAGGAATATCGGAATACTGAATTCAGATCTCAAATATTGTTTATGAACTGAAATAAAAGTAGTTGGCCAACTTCTCTATTTTTATAACCCTTGCATGCATAAAAATATCTTAAAATATGTTTTAGAAGATTCATGCTGATCTGTTTTTCTTGGCTATTTGAGCAATTAGCTTTTCAATATTTTTATCTCTAAGTATTTTAAAGAATGTTTGCCCTAAGTTTGAAATTTCATTGTTTTGAGAGTAAATGAGAATAAAATGTTTAAAAAAAAAAAAAAAAAACTATGGTTTAGAAAACTCTGAAATAAGCACATGGTAAGATAGCAAAAATAAAAGATAAACCCTAATAATCCATAAGCAAAATAAATGTAATAGAACAAACTCAGCAGTTAATAAACAAATTGACAGATTGCATTTTTTAAATGTCAGCTATGTTATTTGTGATAAAATATACATTCAATAAAATATCAAGATATAGAAAGTTTGAAAATAAAAATATGAGAAAAGTTGTATCGGGCCAATATTAAAAGAAAGTAATATAGCTATATTAAAATGGGATAAAGTAAATTTTCTGGAAAAAAAGAGACAGTTATTGGTATAAAAGAGGCCATTGCATAATATTGACAGGAACAATTAATCTAGAAGATCTCTTAATTCTACTTTGTACGTAATGACATACCTTCAGCATGTACAAAGCAAAAAATTGATAGAAATACAAAGAGAATTTGGTAAGAGGAAATTTATACACAATTCTCTCCATAATTAATAGATCAACCAGCCAAAAGAATTAATAAATAATTTGAATAATGCAATTCAACCTAATCTGTGGGAAACACAACCATGCTCCAGCATAATATTCTAAATAGGACCCAAAATTTGAGGGTTGTATAAAATAAGGGATTATGCAATTACAAAATCAATGACAAAGATGTCACATTACGTGAATTCTAAGACTCATTTTCCCCTCACATTTTAACGTCTCTGGAATTGAGATGGTTCAGATAATCAAGAATGTGTCACAATTTAATGGGCAGTGTTTTTCCCTAATGGCTAATAAAATAATGAGGCATCCTACAATGGATGAATCTGAAATTCAGTGAAATATTTTCTATCCATCTGCATTGACTGATAAGTGAAAATAATGAAACGTGTGCTAAACAAAACTGATCCATTACTTTCTCACCACTACGCACCTCATGCACAGAGCTCTAGCCTGTCCCCTTTGGGAAATGGCTACTGTCTATAGCAAATCTGTATCCAAAAGAAAATACTGACTTCTTATGAAGCACATTTTTATACTTTTATAAAAATTAGCCATATAAGTAGGCCAAAGCCAAGTCTCAACAAACTTCAAACATGTAGACTGCATTCTAGAACGGAAAAAAATTAAAAATCAATAGCCAATCAAGTTACCAATTTTTTAAATCTCATGTTTCCATATTTCAAACATCCAAATGAGTTAAAATAAAATCATAATGTAAATGAGAAATACTTAGAACTGTCAATCATAAAGATGCCACATACCAAGACTTAGAATGGAGCTAAAGTGGATCTTAGAGGGAAATGCATAGTTTTCAGTATTTATATCAGAAAAGGAGAAAAGTGGTAAGTTGGTTACTGCAGCACAGAACTCAAGAAGTCAGAGAAAAACAAGAGTAAACAGTACAAAAACCCAGTACAAAAATAATAAAGTAAGAATTTAATAGGAAACAAGGTAGAGAGATAAGGATGAAAACTATTGAATGAGCATAGAAGAGATGAGAAAGCAAAATAGACAGGTGTCCAAAGAACCGTGTTATTGCTGGTCAAGCTGGATGGGAAGACGAGGCAAGCTCAGTGTTGTCGCAGGTTGAGGGCAGTGCTAGGTGGGATCACCTACTCACCTGATCAGCTGACCCGCCCTGCTTTCTGGTTAGGTAATTTAAGTTTCTGGGTGCCCCAATATCATATAACCAAGTTCATATAAATTATATGTAAAATAAAAATTCCTGGTCTCTGAATAAGAACTTGAGAGGAAGTATGTGCCCTACATATGTGCAGCAGGTTTTCCTGAATGACCAGTGTGTCCATTCAAGTGGGTTATTGAGTCTATTCCAGGTGACTGAGTCCTCAGGTTTGAGCCTTCAGAATTAGTGAATCCAGGTGACAAAGAGGCTTGATTATAAGAGGGGCACAACTTGATTGTAGAGAGGCAGGGAAAGAAAGATAAGCAGAAACAAGAGGGAAGAGGAGAGATCAACAGCTTGGGAAATAGGACCAAAAACAGAGACAGCCTGAGGTGCTCTCCTTTCTGCCAACACTAAAATAATCGCCAGCCATTGAAATGCTCCTAAATTGGCAAAATCAGTGAACTAGACTATCACGGATGGGAAGGGACCAGCCCAACTCAGACCATAATGTTCTCTTTGGCAGTCTGAGTCACATTGCACTAAATGACAATTGCCCCAGGGTCCTTACATGAATTTTCTAATCAGGATATTATTTGCAGCTGATAAGATTTATATTTATATTGTCTGAGCTCCCCAAAAGCAAACTCTTCCCTCTGTTTCCTACAGACTGGCAAAGTCCCCGAAGGGTGTATAAACACCTTTCCTCCTGAAAAACAACCGTCTTCTCACCTACTCACTAGGGCACCAAGAAATTCAGAAGTCAGCCATTTGATTTATTTGTCCTCAAAAGAAGAGTCGCTGCCACAAGTGATACATAGCTAGCATTCCATTGCTGTCACCATGGCTGCTAGAGCAGATGTTAGTTTACTCAGTGCCTGAACCCATGGGCTTAAGGTTTTGTTTCATTTAAAAGAAAATTTAAAAGCACTTGAATAAGTGACAACTAAAATATTCCTAGGATTCTTTTACACACAACCCGACATCAGGAAAACTGCTTCACTGGCAGGCTGAGGAAGTATGAAAGGTACAGCGAAGGCGATTTTATTTTACCTGCATTGCCCAAGTTCATGGACTTTGAAAAGCTCAAGATTCTTGGGAGTATATGTAAAAGGTGCAAACTCAGCCAAAATAAATATCGACAAAATGCTACTTGTGATAGTTTGACCTGGCAGCTCCAGTCGGCCTCTACCTACCTTCTGGCCTTAAAATGTGTGAATTCACTGATCTCTAACAAGAATGTGTGATGAAGACTCCACACTTCATATTCCTCATTCTACATAGCAGGCTGCCCATTCCGGCCCTCTGCGCCTCTGATCTCAGCTTATCTTCCTTCAGGAATGCCCTCTCTTCTTTTCACCCACTCAATTTCACTGAGGCCTGAAGGCCCACTGAGCACTGTCTGGACCTGCTCGGGATGTGTCAGCAGCCTTAGCAGGCCTCTTAATGTCCCCTCGGCCCCAGACACAGCAGGCCCTGTGGAATTTTATGTCTTTAGAGCTGTGCTTCTCTCTGGGCATCAGTCCTAACTTTCTAACTGGACTGTGATAACCGCTTGCAGGATAGAAGCTGATTTTGTTCATTTTTCTGGCCGCCCACTGCTGAGCATGTATTAGAAACTCAATAGAAAATGATGTACTGACTTCTTAATACCCATTATTATAAAATAATGGTTCAAAGCCGTTATTCGAAGGAAGTGACCATCCTGATCACCCTTGATAAGCATCTGCTGTTAAGAGGCACCACCCAGACCCACTTTTCCAAGTTCATAATCTAAAGCAGCAGCCAACGGCATGCACCAGATAATGTTTATTTATGTAATAAGTCAGCTAACAGCAGAGGGATGAGCAACAAGACCAAATGAAGATATGCTGTATATTAAACAAATAACTACGTGAAAAGCCAGTAGACAAATAACCATGGTGAGTAGAACAAAAAAAGCAAAATAAAAACAAGAAATGCGCCTTTCTCTTCCAACATCATAATATTTGAACATTACTAAGTAACCTCTGTAATCCTGTTTCAGTAACCTGCTCATAAGAAGCACGGCCTGCTGAGCACAAGCCAGCACCATCTTGTCTGCACTGTTTTCTAAAGCCTGGTTTAACAAGCTCTATGCATTGTATGGAAAGAAACAAACGTGCTGAATGAATCCAAGACTTATTTTTTATCACCCTCACCATCATAAGTGACATGAAATGCCATTACTGGACCAGGGTGACAAGAGCACAAAATTATGCTGATATAAGAGTCTCCTTCTATGAGAAGGACCATAAACCTTGACCATATGGTTTGGACGAGTATGGCATCAAATCTCCCCTTAGCTACATACAAATAGCAGCTGATCTAAGGCCTTCTGATATTATTCTTGTAATCAGATTTATAGCAAAGTAGAATTTACATATCCAAATGATTTCTGCTACTTTAAAGTATTTACCTTGGAAAGTCTTATTATGCTTTCTCCATCACCACTGTCACTATTCCAACTATTTTCTGAACCCTTCCCTTGGAACTGTCATAACTCTGAAGGCAAAGTATTTTAATGTCCCAGTAGAGGAACAGAGGAACATTATCACCATTTGATCTTAAAAAACCAGAACATTGTGGGAACGAGGCCTGGTGCATGGTGGGTTATCAAGTTGGAAAACTCCTTGGTAAAAAACATGACTAAGAAATTATATAATTTTCTTTCTTCTTGTGACCTGTAAATTGACTTTACAAACATTACCAAAGAGTGTTTCAGAATTGTTTTGAGCGGTGGCTCCATGGCTGGAGGGAGTCTCCAAACTCCAAAGCCACCCATGCTGAGGGACTTGACTTCATTTGGTGAACAGCCTCATTACCATCAGGCTTTTTAGAAAGAGTTCCACAAAGGCTGAGGTCATCTGCACCTGATAGATTTTCTATACAGCCACTTGTCATGTTGAAGAATGTAATGTCTTTAGTGTCTGTCGATTTTACTGCTATTTCTTGCCTTTCAGTTAGCAAGAATGAATCATAATGTTTGTGTAACCTGATGAATGCTTGTTCAACTTTGATGAGAGATATTACATGTACCTTTGAAAAATCCACTCAGGTCTTCCCTTCCTTGACCCTAGGATAGCGATTTTAGGGACTTGGGTCTCTCAGATACTTAACTTAGGACTCCCACTAACACCATAACTCTCATCACAGTTAGCGTGAGGTTGTTCGCGGGGATCAGAATCATTTACCTGGGCCAAGCCTGGACACATCACCAGGAATTCGGCTTGGGAGTTGAAGCAAGGAGATCATGGGAAAGGAGTCACATGAATTGAAGGATGGCCATGTGCGGGGATATTTACGTTCCTTATCACATGCAACCGCACAATCAGTCCTAAGAAGTAGGATTGTCTCAGTTTCACATATTTAGATGTGTTAATCAGCTTCCTGTCACTGTGACAAAATAGCTAAGAAAATCAATTTAAAGGAAGAAAGACTCATTTTGCATTATGGTTGCAGTGGTTAGCTGGCTCCATTGTATGGGCCTGCGATGAGGCAGAACATCATGGCAGTGAGAATGTGTGCTGCAGGAAGCTATTTAACTCTTGGCAGCCAGAGGTAATAACAATGGAGGTGGGGACTGGAGGGGGGAGAGAGAGAGAGAGAGATTCAGGCACAAAATACACCTTTCAAAGGCATACCCTGTGACCCACCTCTTCCAACTAGGTCCCCCTTCCTAAAGGCTCCCCACCTCTCAATAGGACCACCAGCTGGGGTCCAAGCCTTCAGCAGGTGAGCCTTTGAGTTATAGTCAAACTATATCAGTAGAGGAAGAACATTAAAAGAGATTGGCTAATTTATCCAAAGCCTGCTTCTTCACTAGTTCGAGTACTAGAATTTGGGTCACCTTTTTCTGGTTCCAAAGCCTAAGTTCTTTGCAGTGAGGCTGGTGCAGCTGTTCCTAGTGAGAGACGAGGGAAGAAGGAGCAGCCTTGGCAGACACTGACTCCAGGGCCTCTTCTGCTGCCCACTGCCTGAAGCAGCAACAGCCTGCTAAATTCTCATTTCTTTAATCTAATGGTTAGGTGGCTATTTATTAAGCCATCCTATGTTTCAAACACTATATGATGTCTGAAAGGTCAAAGATGAATAAAGCAGATACAGGTCCTCTAGGGGCTTACAATCAGTAGAAGAGACAAGAGCATAATCATTTGATTTCTCTAAAATATCATAGATGCTAAGGTAGAGATATAATTAGGATATATAAGAGCAGAAACTCAGTGGTGATATTTACTGGTCTGTGTTCCACACTTAGCTACAAGGTCTGTGACTGCAGAAACCACATTCATCCATTATGCCATTGCTCCCCAGTGGAACTAGCACATAGTAAGTGTTCAAGAAATGTCAAGTACAAATGAATCCATCACTACATGGGGCAAGACGTGAAAGATGAAAAACAGTTACCCGAGCAATGAAAGTTAGAAAGGGTTTCTCATGCAGAAGAACATGAGAGAAGAACAAGGAGTATACAGAAAACTCTGCTGTTTAGTTTTGTCAAAGAACAAAGTATAAAGAAGAAGGTGGTAAAAGAGGAAGTTAGAGAAATAAAAGAGACATCTGGTGAGGGCTAAGGACCAAAATCTTGTGCTTAGTAGCCCCGTCAGTGCATTCCAGGGATTGGATGGATTCTCTAAAATTGTAACGAAAACTTTTTGAGCTTCTGTGTAAATACAAATGTGTACTTTTCTGAGGAAAGGGGTGTATCATTTTCACCAAATTTTCAAATGGTAAGAACTCTTCTGGGCAAAGAAGAGCTGTTAAAGAGCTCATGGGCTAATAAAGTTGCCAGAACGACATTTCAGTCAAGTGCCTCTAACTGCAGGATAGACGGTGGGACCCTGGTAGTGAGACGGAGGTGGAGGAACTACTAGCAAAGAACCTTGCAACCCGGTCAGGAAGGAATAATGATATTCTAAACCTGACCTGTAGTGCTGGAGACAGAAGAGAAAGAGGCCGACTAAGAAATATCTAGAGGTCAGGGGAGCAGGATCTACTGATGAAAGGTATGAGGCTGGAGAAGGGACAGCAGAAGGAGAAAAAGAAAACTCAAGTTCATTTCCAGGTTTCCATTTGGGAGTGATAAGCAGTCTCTTTAAACAAGAGAAGAAGCAGGTTTAGAGGAAAACTTGAGCTCAGTTTGAACTATTTAGTTTCCGGTATCAGTAAGACCTAGAACAGGGAAAGATCTAGGCTAAAGATAAAAATTTAAGTCAGCAGTGTCTAGATGAGCATTTACACTATGGACAGAAATGAGAGAGTCCATGGGGAGGCTTAGGGGGAAAAAAAAAACCAGAAATCGAGCAAAAATAGATCCATGAGTTGCACAATATTATAAATGTACTTATGCCAGAGAATGGAAATGCTTAAAATGGCAGGTAGGTAGATATACACAAAGCAGAAAAGTTAAAAAAAAAGGGGAGGGCGTGGTTCCATAGAGCATTCTGATGTTTAAGGGGCTGGGTACCAGAATTCCAATAAAATGCAGGGCGGGGTGGGTGAATAAGTTAGATAATTGCTCAGGTGACTTCCAGAAATAACAGTCAGAATACATAAGCTCTGGGAGAGAGAGAGTTTTGGTCTCCAGGCTTGCCCATCCAGAACTTTTCAGCAGCAATAAAATGACTTAAATTTCATCTTTCAAAATAAAACTTGCCCGTGCTTTGCCAGTTTCGGCTGGGCAGGAAACAGAGCCCAGAGTGGCTGCTTCGGATGGTTCTAAATTCCACTCGAGAGCACTAAATGTGACGCCTCCTGAGCACAGCCCCGGCCCGGAGGGAGGAGGGAGCGAGTGCGCACTCTGCCCAGCCAGGACACTCCCCTCTTTCTGCTCTCAGGGTCTTCCATTGGCTCAGGGCGAAGCCGTCCTGTTCTCGGTCCCTGATCTCTACCTGTGACCCTCCCAGCAGGGTTGACTGGTGCCACCGATTGCCTTGAAGTCACAAGGTAGATAGAGCAGGGCTGCCCTGGCTGAAGGTCTCTTTCCCTGAAGGCTCCCAACAGTGCTTCAGAGACAGAGGAGGGTAGAGATTAGAAGAGAAAGGTGAAGAGGGCGACCGTGGCAGCCTCACATCATTAGCTGTGTCCCCAGATGCCCTGTGGAGGGGACAATCTGGAGAAGCAGCATTGCCAGCTTTCAAGAAGTGCTAATGGATCGTCAGCTATTTTCCTGTCACATTTTTGACACAGATTGGCGAATATCCCTTTAGTGTGGCAGAATAACCCTTATTAGTTCATTCCTCCATGTTAAATGTTTACGGGGCAGCCCAACACTGTGAAAGCGTTCAGTGGCTTCAGTAATTCAGTGTGAATACAGAGAATCAGCCCAATGGGCGCAGACCACAGAATCTCTCAAACTCACCCCCACCACCGAAGGGTTTGATAGCCCCTTTGCTGCGAAGTTGAATGTACTGTTGCTGCCAAAATGTCATCGTTAAAATGACCAGAGCTGTCCTGGGGGAATCATCGTAGTTGGGGCAATAAAGTATGCCTCTTTCCTGCTTTGATTGAATAAATGGAGATATCAGGCCAAAAATATCAGTACTGCCTTTATGACCGTAAGCTGAAGACTTTGGCTGAGTGTGGCAGCAAATGAGCTGGAAACTGAAACCCGGAGTTAAATTGGTTTACCAGCCCATCGCAGGCGTGTGGCCTGGCCAGGGAAGACACACAGGCAGGAGCCGGGTTACCTGGAAGTAATTAGCATGAGCTTTAAGGACCCTCACTTCAATAGACCTTTTCTAGGCCCTTCTAAGGCCCTAAGGCCCTCCCTGTGAAGAGTCTTATAATATTTCATTTCTATTTTTATATTCTCTTTCTTAAAGAGCCACCCCACCACCACCAAATTGTGGGAGCAATAGTTACTCTTATTTACTGAATGAGTACAAAGGAAAAGGCAAGTCTGGAGTCACTCATATTCACTGACCCAACATGGAACGAAACATCAGGAGTGGAGAAGAAACATTCCCTTCTTGACTGACAGTTTCTAGGCTTAGCAGAAGGACACTTTATTGGCTACACCCATGCTATGGGCATTAGACAGAATCCAAATGCAAGCCCAACTTTGAGACAATGGATTTCGTAAAATTTCTTTATGTTGAACTCCCCTCAGTCTCTTGCAAATTCCTCTCCATTTTATCCTCCTCATGTTACTATAGCAACCCCCAAAACAAAACAGAAAAGAGCAGCAATGTCTGATTTGATATTGTCCAGAGGCCTGGCCGTCTCCTATCGTAGCGCAAACAAACCCTGACATGATTCCTCACCCTGTCCCAAGCCATGTGTCAGAAATCCAAAATCCTGAGAGGCCACCAAGCAAGTAAAAGAAGTTTTCATTTTTCAAGTTTCCAAATCTATACCTTTAAGAACAATACTCTCCTTGTCTTACAAGAGAGGTCCTCATTTCCTGAGCTGGGAACAGAAGAAATTAAAGAAAACCAGGATCCAGGGACTTGGCCATTCATACAGTAGCCTTCAGGGATGTCATCCCTGATAACAAATGCCTGGAGGAAGGAGCAGGGCTGAGCCATCCTGCCCTCAGATTTAGTATTAGCTGTCTGCATGCTTAATAGGAGGCCTCTGTGTGAGCACACTGTGTTTCAGCATTTGACGGGGGAAGAAGGATTTAAAATCATTCATTGAAGAAACCGAATGTTAGCCCCCAAACACCAACCTTGAGCTGGAAGATGTACTACTGCAGGCTGCCTGCTTAGCTCCCCTTGGCTGGAGACAGTGGGCAGCCCAGCTCCTGTCCACTAGACTCCACACGTACTGTGCTCTCACCAGCCAGGCCTTCCCTACCCCCCCCACCCCGTGCTTTCACAACCCCAGAGCTTTGTCCCTGCCTTTCTGTGCAGAAATGCCAGCTTCTCCTTGCCCCTAAAAACCCAAGTGTCACCTCCTCCCTGAAGTACTGGTTCCCAGGCATGCTGCACTCCAGCCCTGGGCTACTGGCTAAGAGCAGCAGTCTGCTGGTTAAACCTGGGAGCCAAGTTGACCATAATGGAATTCTGGCTTCTCTATGAGACTTGGGGAGGTTTTCCACCTTCCTTGCCTCCTGTCCATGGGATGGGAAAAATAAAATACTGAATTTATGAGGTCGTTGGTGATAATTAAATATGCTAACCTATGGAAAGTAGGTTAGTACATAAAAAGAATAGTGCCTGCATATAGTAAGTACTCAATAAATATTAACTATGCTAATACCAATTATTATCATCACCATTATCTTCATCACCAGAATCTAACCTTTTTAAGAAAAGAGAATGTTTATTCACTGCCTCACACAATGAATCCTGGGTGTATAGCTATTGAATTACACACATCTCCCTGCATTGTGGCTACTTGTTTAAACATCTCTCTCCACAGACCATGAGAACCTTGGATCTATTCAAGTGGTCCTGTATTCCTGGGGTCTGCACAGAAGAGACCCTCAATAAATATTTGCTAAGTGAATAAATGAAGGCACCTCTGAGGTTGCATGTGTGTATCTCATAAAACATTAGCTTCAGGTCTAAATCTACTGACAATAAGTTCGTGGCTTTTGTCTGATGGTGACCCTTCTGAACTGGCTATATAATGGTTTCTGGAAGCTCCTGGAAACCAGAAAACCAGGCCTTACATGCAGGGCTATGTCTCTGCGTTGTCACCAGAACACAGGAAAGTTGCTCCCCCTGTGTGCTTCACCGTCCAGTGCCTCCTTCCCTGCACCTTATCCCTTCCTGAGCCTGACGCTTCCTCCTCCACCACAGCCAGGCACAACCGTGACTGCCAAGGGGCAGAGCAAACACGTTTGAAGAAAAACTAGCATGACTTTGCCCAAATCCAGGAAGATTTCTCCCAACGAGGAAGCCTCCTGCCCGTGGTGGGCCTGGTCCTTCACTCTCACTGCTGCACAGGACACCTTCTCCCTCTCCCATCAGGGTGCAAAAACATGTCCACGCTGTTTGGCAGCCCTTCTGCTTCACTCTCTCTCTCTCTCTCTCTGGGCTACACTACACACAATTTTCCACACAGAATTGTGGGTAACGTAGAGAGCTGCAGTGAGTGGCCAAAAGGCCGCTGCTTTATGAGCCTCTCAGAGATCAAAATCTTTTATTATTCCAAGTGCAAAAGACTGATGATCTGAGACGCTCCCCATTCTTGTCATGGTGGGGAAACAGAGGGAGAGTAGGTTACAGCTCAGGGCTTGGTGAAATAGCTTACATTGTTTGCCCGGCCATCTCTGCTTCCATCTTACAGCTCATTTTAATCTCCCTCCCTCCTCTGTGTTATAAACTTAGAACCTAGAGACTGAGAGATGGAGAGGGCTGTCCTTGAAGGATAGAAGTTTGGAAAATACATGTGATTTCTTATTGTCACCACTGAAAGCGTGGCTTTGTGCCATGCCTCATGTGAACAGGTTGCAGGTGCTGCAGGTCAAGGGAGTCCCCTCCACGTTGGCCGAGCAGCAGCCTGCTGGTTAAACGTGGGAACCAAGTTGACTGTAATTAAATTATGGCCCTGTGCACTCTCCGCCCACTATCTTGGGCTGCTCAGCTCTGCACCTGCACTCGGGGGCTGCCTCCCCCAGGAGTCTTCTGGCGTAGCCAAGCTTTAGCTTCTTTAGCTCCCTGGCTTTTGGGTTGAAGACATTCCAGGGAGTTCCAAGGAGTAAGAGCTGCCTTTAAACTGCTTCCAGTAGACCCTGCTGAGTGCTCGGAGTGGGAGTGAGTTACATCCCTGCTCTGCCACTGACCTGCTGTATTGGGGTGGACATGCTACCCAGGTGCCTTCTGTAAGGGTTGGGGGTGAGGGGGGTTGGTGGGTTTGCACAAGAACTTGATGTTTCTTGGGCTGTCTCTGATTTTTCTAACAACGCTGGTCTGTTGATGGTCTTCATGACCACGCTGAAGATTGTGGGTGTCATTTACAGGGGGTCACAAGCTTTGGTCTACTTGAGCCCACCTGTGAACCCCAGAGATCCCCTGATCTGGATAAGAATCCCTGGGCCCCAGGACACACCCCAAGGGGAACGCCATGTGGAAATTTTTAAAGAACAACCTCAATAGTTTCTTAAGAAATGCTAAAAGAGTTACGAAGTATTTTTTTAAAAAAGAAGTAAATTACCATAACCCACTACCAGTGTTAATATTTTAGTAAATCTCAGTAAACTATGAAAAAAAAATTTTAGTATATATCAGAAAAGCCAGTTTTTGTCCTTCCACTCATGCCATATATATACAGAATCACTCATTGTACCAGGAATGCTTTCCCACATTATTTAAATATGGTTTGTCAACATAGCGATTAATTGCATGGTGATTCTATTATGCATTATGTAGCCTTCCCTAACTGTTGAACATTTATGTTGTTTTCCTTGTTCATGAGCATCATTAACTGTATGAATAGCCTTAATTATTTCCTTGGGCTAAAAGTGCAACTGCCAGTTTTACACAAAAGGCAGCTTTTGATACCCACAGCGACACGCCCCCCCAAGTCCTTCAGAAAGCAGTGCCCATCCGTGCTCCCAGTAGCTGGGAGAGAGAGGGTGGTGGGCACTTGGACCGGTGTTCTCAAGCGGTGTCCTTCAATCAGCAGACAGATTGCTGATACCGAGTGAGGCTTCGTTTGCTAAGTTAACAACCACCTCAGGCCACAGCAACCATGTCTAATTTCAGGGCTGGCCTGGGCACGTTTGGAAGTGGGTAACACTGGTCTTGGCTGGCTCCCTTCCTGGCTCCCACACAGCCACTTGATCTGACTGCTGACTCAGCCACCCCTCCCTCCCCTCAGGTTTAGAAGCAGTGGCCCTGCCCCTGTCCTGGGATTCCACCAGGACTTTCAGCTCTCCAGCCACAGTCTAGGAGTCTGTTAGATGCACCCCAAGGGAAATGGGTCAGGGGAGCAGGCTGAAGCCTGAGTAGGATTCTCCTGAATCAGCCCAGATTTTGAACAGAACATCCAGCCCAGTGAGCTGGAGGTTGTCACCAGGTGGGGGACAGTGCTCCAGAACAGAGAGACAGGGGCCTGCCATCTCAGTGCCTGCTCTCTGTCTCCTGTAGGGGGAGTCCTACAGGAAGGGAAGAATTGGGCCTTCTTGAAAAAGCCATCTATTTCCCTTGAAAACTGGCTAAACCGAGTTCACAGGACCACTAAGCCGGTGTGATGGGCGGAGTTTCAGCCATGTGTTTGGCAAACTGATCTTCTCGGGCCAGGCTAGTGGTGGGAGTTTGGGGAGGGAAGACATGCACGGTCCATCCGCTGCTGCTACTGACCACCTCTTTCCCCACCCCACAGTCAGATGGCTCCATCCTGGCGATCGCCCTGCTGATCCTGTTCCTCCTCCTAGCCCTGGCACTGCTCTGGTGGTTCTGGCCCCTCTGCTGCACGGTGGTAAGTGCCCCAGCCCTGGGCGGTGCCAGTACAGGGGGACACAAAGTTCCTGGACTGCTAGTGGGGAGAAAAGGACCAAGGACTGTAGCAGTAAAGGACAATTTTTCCTTTTTTTCTACAATTCATACAAAATCAGCATAAACTAGCGTCGGTCACTGGGACTATGAATCATTAGCAGTATGTATTAGGGTGTGAGATTACCTGTGAACACATCCTTTGAGTAGGGCAACTGGAGAGGCTGATCCAGGCCTGGGCTTAGGGAAGATCTACAGCATCTACAGGGTATCACAAAAGATGAGTGTTATTCAACATGTAATAAGTATATAGTACAGGCATGTGTATGTGTGATACAGAGGCACATGCACACACATGCTCGTTGAGTTTTCCTTACTGAGCTGATACTCTTCTAAGGCCAATTTAGTCACTTCTTCATGGCTAGGAAAAATACCCGACACCCACACCTTAAAAGTGGATAGGTTTATTTTGTCTCTCAGTTGCAGTCTATGGTCACGTGGTGGAAGAGCAGGTTGGAGAGGCAAGCTGCTCTGGTCGTGGCAGCCAGAAAGCAAAGAGAGAACAGAGGAGCAGGGTTGGAGATATGCCCTTCCAGGCCACACCCACTATGGCCCGCCTCAAACTAGCCTCTGTTCCCTAACACCAAGTCATCTGTACAGACCCCATGATCGGATCACCTTCCGCCAGCCCTGCCTCTGAGCGCATGAGGCTCCAGGGGGACGTTCCAGATCCTACACCAACTAGTCTGTCCACCACAGGGGGCGCCTCAGGTCTCTATTGGCAACAATAAAGAGATACCCACCTTTACTCCATTAATTTTAGCAAACATTAAAGACACACCTTCAGTGTGCCAACCACTGCTCTAACTAAGCACTTTGGCTACATGATCAATAAGAACCTGCCTCCTCCTCCACAACACTCTCATCTGAATCACCATATTGCTCCAGCCAGTGTCCCCCCACGTAGCTTGGGCTTTGGAAGAACCTGCTCTATTGACAATCTGCCATTCCCAAAGGATATATGCCAGGCTGTCAGTTTCTATTCCTTGCCTGCTAGACTGCAAAAAGCCCAAAGAAAGCAATGTCTTAATATGGAATAAAACATTAGCTCCTACACGTCTAGTTCTAGCCTGTGCCCTGCCTTCACACGAACCCCGCTGTGCACCATAAAACCCAGTGAATGCCACGGCATCTTCTCTTCCCCGAGTTTTCCTGCTTCCAGAGAGGAGCCGGCAGGGAAACTAGACGGCGAGCCTCTCTGGGACAGGGCCTTGTCTTCATTTTATCCCTGGAGCATCAGCATTTAGCACAGAGGCGAGGGACTTGGGTCTCTGTTCAGAACTGAACTGAAATAAGACCACAGACACACAGAGCCTTGCAGCTGGAAAGGAGGGAAAGGTGGCTTCAAATGACATTTTAAAGAGGTGGCAAATGAACAAGATGAGAGCCCTGGGAAGGATGGGGACCATGTGGCAGAAACTGCTGCAAAGAGATGATCTGAGACAGACAGGAGCACATCTGTGCAGGGACAGAACCAGGAGAGGCACAAGTCTCCAGCCAATTAGTACCATCCACCAGACTAATTTTACCAAGATGTTGAACAGATTCTCACTGCAACCATTCCAAGAGTTAAATGTAGTTTTAAGCACTTAAGGCTACACAACCAATTTATTTTGAGGATTAAAAAAGTCCCCATGAGTCAACAAGAATGGTGACTCAAAAACAAGCACATTTTCAAATTCAGAACTTGAAAGGAAAAGAAACAGCTCACAGTGGGCTTTTAAAGAAGCGGTCAAGCAGGGGTAGTGGCTGCAGGCAGCGAACACCAGGACATCTGTTGTAGTGTTGCTCACCTAGGCCCTTTGATTATTAACAGCAGTTACCTCTGAGTGGGGACAGCTAGGAAACTAGAACAGCCAAGCAGCGTTCTACCAACTACTAGCATGTGACCTTGGGCAAGTTACCTAATCCCTCTGTGCCTCAGTTTCTTCATTGGTATAATGAGGACAAGAAGAGCCCTGACCTCATAGGTAAGATGATGAAGATTAAAGGAATGTATAAAGTCTATTTTACTGTAATAGAAATCTATTACTATACCGTATGGCATTTGACACATATTATTAGGAAATGTTTCTCAAAATAAATCTTTCATTATTGGAAGTAGCATCACCCAAGGCCAGATTGTTTTGCAATATTTAAAATATTTTTCAATGAATTTATCTGGTTAAGTCCCCGTTGCTTTGGAAGGCAGCCAGAATATCTTCATGTGGTCTGATTTTGTAAGTCACGAAGGATTTTTTTTACGAGAGAAGATCCTGGAGATTAATTTTCCTGTTCACGATGTCAATAAAAAACAGTCCCCACTCCCTGTTTTAGAAAGCTGGCCTGGGCTCTGGTACTTGATGTGCTCCACTTGATCACTTGCTTCCTTGTGATGAGTGATGATGTTTTCGGGGGGACAGGATAAGTCTTGTGCCTTCTAAACGGAAGTATGAAGAAAGAGGGCAAACGTGGGCCTCCTCACGAGGCACTGTTTGGAGCACTGCAGAAAGTTCCTCTCCCTCAGTGACAGCACCCTTCACCACTGTCCTCTGACTAACAGAGCATGTCTTTGTAAACAGCAGTCCCCAGACCTTCCTGTGTCACTCTCCCGCCCCTTTCCCCAAGTATAGGTGATGATGGCCCACGACCTGACACCAGAGCTGCATCGTGACGGGCAGCAAGGAGGGCAAAAAGCAGGAAAGACCTGCAAATGTGGGATCTGTGGGCCTTGTCTGTGCCCCTGCTGCAATATTCCCTGCAGGGGTCTAGTTCAAAAGCCTTAACAACCTGCAAGGCCCCCACACCAGCTGAGTTAAATGTAAACATTAAGCTTGTAGTGGCTGGGTATCTGGGAGGTGGGCATGAAGTCCTGAAGGGTGGCTGGGTGGAACCAGGAGCCTGTTAATAACCATAAAGAGCATTTTTATATAGCCTAACTAGACTCGGCATGGCAGGTCCTATGAGGCCTATCCTCTCCCTCATCTTTTTGCTTCCTGCTGTTCTTCTGGAAGAAGTCTGAGGGGTGAAGGATGACTCTCTGTTGCATTTTGCCTTTCTTAAAGAACCCCACTCTCATCTGGGCTCTTAACTTCCAGCTAAATAGAACCTGAGTTAACTTATTGTTAGCACAGCAGAGTATAGTCTATCAGTAATAACTCATGCAGAGAGAAATAAATGACCAGACCCTGGATAGAACTCTTCAGTGTTTACCAAAGTTGCCATTGTACCCCCAGGTATACCTTTGATGTCAGTGAGTCCTAAATTTAGTCACTGGCACAAAAACTCCATTATAAAAGAGAGAGATATATTGGACTAGGCACTCTGGGCTTCTTTGCATTTTCAAAATGGAAATCTAAGGGTCAGTGCTTTATCGTAAAAAAATAAAGCCTTTCCTTAGCAATGTTTAGGCCATGCCAAGCCCACTCCATCTATTCACAAGTTTGGATCAATGTTATTGAAATCTCTAAACTGAACTTTAAAAAGAGGAAGACAAGGAAATGTAAATGGAATTGATTGCAGAGGGACAAATTTAAATGTATTTAAAAAGTAAATGTTATAAATGGCTTGAATGTGTAAAAAAAAATCTCAGCAGCGAATCAGCGATATTGGGGTACTACATTGTTCCAGAAAGTACCAGCAGCCATAAGAGTCCACCCTCACCCCAGCTAGGAGCCAGTGCCCGGATGTGATATTGCAGCCCCGCCGGGTTGGTAGCTTCATGTACACCTGCAAAGGCCATCTTACCCCACATCCATTTCAGCAGGTAACAAGATAGATTCTGATTAGCAATGAGAACTGGCTCCTCCAAATCAGAAACCTGGAGAATAGAATGAATGCCTGCCTGGTCTCAATCTTCTGACCCCATGGAGACATTCTCGTGGGTGCCTTCCATTCCCTGTCTCCCGCCCAACCTCGCCCACTCCTACTCAGACCCACACAGCTTCACGTGTTCTCCTCACCTGCTCTAAGGTGCTGATCACCTCAGGAGTGAACTGCCACAGCGGGCTGACACAGGCCCATGCCCATGGATGAGGCCCGGCACTGCCTAGCAAACCTCATCCCAGACTACCAGTAAGAATCCCTCCCAACGGTGACCATTCTCCTACTTCTGGCCCATGTGGTCTCAGTAGACAACCTGTTCTTCCATTTCAGTGAAAAAGCAGAGGCTGTCCCCTGAGAAGCCCTCCCACTTCTGGCACCCTCCTCTGAGTCCCCTCCAAAATCCTTCCTCCCCTCCAGCCTTGCCCCACACTCCCTTCCCACATGCATTTTTCATTTTCTGTGCCCTATCACCTCAGCTCCTCCCTGGCAGCTTCATCCTTTCCTTTCTGCTGACTTCCTCTCTCTGCCTACAAACATATGCCAACCTCCTCTACTCGTTAAAAAATTTTAAAAACCTTCTATTGTATTTCTTCCTTCAACTACTCTCTTTTTCCCTCCCCTTCCTTTTACCAGCCAGTCTGTGGGCAGAGCACTCACCGTGCACAATTCTCGCTCACTCTTCCTCCCACCATGCCCTGGCCTTCGTCACTATTATTCCTCTCCTGCCAGCCTCAGCACCCAGCCAACAGTTCCTGCTCATTTCTCGTCACGCTATACCTCTTCCGCAGCAGGCACTCTTCACCTCTCTCCTTGGAACTTTCTGCTCAGCTCATTTCTGCTGACTCTTCTCTGACATCTCTGTCCACCTTTTCCCTATGTGTTTGCGGCCACATCTGTCTCTACTTGCTCTTTGTTCTCCAGGACGGTCTTTGACCCTCCTCTCCACACATGGTCTCTGGCCAGTGTCACAAATTCTCATGACTTCATCTACTCAGTGTGCCCACCCATCGCTGGCCACGGCTCCACAAGACCAAGAGCCTGGGGGAATCTCACCTCAGCATGTCCCAAACTAAACCCAGCGTGTCACCCCTAAACCTGCTCTTCCTTGTGGATATGCCACTGTCCTCCAAGCTGCCCAGACTACACACTTCAGGGTGATGGCTGATGCCTTCTTCTATCTGTCACTCCTTGTCTCATCTCACTGCAGTCTATCTTCAGTGCACCATCTTGTCGCACACCATCTTACCCATGAGTGAATGAATGAATGAATAATTGCCATTGCCATAGTCTAGGGTTCTCCTGCCAGAGCTACTGCATTATCTTTCTAACTGCTCTTTTACTCTTTCTCAGCTGTACTAGAGATTTTCCTTAAAAAAAAAAAAAAAAAAAGAGTAGTCAGAACATTATCCCAGTTGCTTCTCTGCCCAAAAATCTTCTTCATTTGTTTTCAGTTTTTCTGAGACAAGGTCTTACTATGTAGTTTAGACTGGCTTTGCAGTCACTATGCAGCCCAGGCTGGCCTCGAACTCAGTGATCCTCCTGCCTCAGCCTCCCAAGGGCTGGGATTACAGGCGTGCACCACCATACCTGGGCCAAAATCTTCTTGACTGCTCAGTGGCTCTAAAACAAAGTGCCCACTCCTCAACATGGCATCTCCAGGTCTTTCCTAACCTGGCCCCACTTCTCCAACCTCACCTCTCCCCTCCTACGCAGGGACTCTCTTAGCACCAAGCCTGCTTCTTCATGACACTGGTAAGGCCATTCTGCTTGCTTGTCAGTCTTCACCGGTAAAGCTGAAGCTGCTGGAATCCAAGGCTGTAGGTACCAGAGCCTAACAGAGTGCCCTGCTCCAAACTGCTACTCACTGTATTTCAGAGTTCCTTGAGTACTACTGGTAGCTAAATGGATGGAGGGCCATCTCTAGGCACACTCTGAGGATATTTGAACATGCTTTGTAGTTCTGTACTGAATTTCTTGGCTTTCTTGTTTTCTCTTGCTGAAATATCTTCATCTTTCTCTACTCTATCAATAATTCCTCTTTCTCCAAAGCCCAGCTCACTGAGCACTCTCTCCATCTCAGGGGCTTCCTGCACACCTTTCCCCTGCCTAAGGAAAATTAGTGCTGCCTTGTCCGATTCCCACAGCACTATTTTCACACCTGTATTACAGCACTTGTTCATCCTATCGCAGCATGCATTCATACGTCTATTTCTTTCACGATAGTATGAATTCCAGGACAAGAAGACACTAGTCACAGAAACTAGTTCCAAACTGGAGCACACCGCCTAATACATAATTGATATGTTTTCCAAAGTACACTAAATGCCTGAGTCGTCTCTCGGGGAGGAGCCAGATACAGAAGGAATCTACCCACAATCTGATTGTAATATAATGGGTGGTGGTTTCTTGAGTATTTGTAATATTATATTTCATAGCCTATATGTATATATTATAAGCGATTTTAACTTTGATTTTTATTTTTTACCAAGAACATGTATTGGTACATTGTATACATAATGATCATAATCAACATGGTTATTTTGTACCTGTACATGATGTATCTTGGTTATAAGCAATTTTATATGTCTCAAATATCACATAACAAAAGACATCATCTGTTTCTTTCTTTCTTTCTTTCTTTCTTTCTTTCTTTCTTTCTTTCTTTCTTCTTTTGGTGCTGGGGATCGAACTCAGGGCCTTGTGCTTGCTGGGCAATCACTCTAACCACTGAGCTAAATCCCCAGCCCCTCATCTGTTTCTTTAAATCCTAGAAATATTTCCATTTTATTGGGAGGTTAATGGTATATCAGGAATCTGTGTGGAAAGATCTTGGTATATTTTTCAAGATGAAAAAGTTCTGGAAATTAGTTATACAACAATGTGAATATACGTAACACTACTGAACTGTATACTTAAAAATAGTATGGTGGTAAATTTTATGTTTTGTGGTACTTACCACAGTTAAAAAGAAAAAAAAATCCTGCTATAAAATTGTAATTCCTCTATGATCCAACTAATTAAGCCACTGTGCTATTTAGGCCATATCAAATCACATTTCTGCACAAAGAAGAGCAAATATTTTACTCAGTTTGTTAATAAAGGATCATGTGCATCCATTCAAAATTTTTCCCTATGGAAATAAAATTCTGTTCTTTCATTTTCAATAGCTGTGTGGTATCAATGAACAGTTTTTAAAGAACAATGTAGGAGATTGTGTTAATTTGCTTTACAGAATTTCAAGGATAATTGAAGCCCATTGGACATCTCCAGTGACTAACTGCAAGGGGAAAAACTTGAGAACTTGATATGCCTTAAATTGAAATAATAATCAAGTCTTCAAATAGTGCTCTTCCCACCTCTAAGCATAACATTTAATTTGTAGGATGAGATATGTAAGCCTAACCTCACCAAAGGGATTTACTGACTGTTTCATTGAAACAAGACTCGTACAAGCAGCTCCTCATCCAGGCATCTTGGCCCTAGATCTGTGTGCTGTTCGATCCCCTTGCAGCCCCCACCCATTCCCAGGTGGACACTTCTCACTCTGCTGCTTACAAGATTATTTCTCACTAGCACATAGAGCTCTGTCGCTGCCTGCCCTCCCATCCTGAGCTCTGCGCCACATACCCCACACACTCAGTCTTAGCTCATCTCCATCTTCCCTGATTGCTTCCCTCATTCCTGCTGAGCTGGCCTTACCACTCGCGTGGTAATACACACACACCCATGCACGCACACACGCGCGTGTCCCCATCCCTGCTGGTGACATGGAAAGAGGCAAGCATCACAGACACCTCAGGCTTCTGATACCACCTCTTCCTCTGTCGGTGTCCTTCTGGCCCTCCTCGGGGGCTGCATCTATGCTAAGAAGCATGAAAGTGCTTTGAACCTTGCCCACACGTCTTTACTCCCTGTGTGCCCTGTTCAGATCGCACTGGCACTGCTAGCAGCTGGGATCAGGATACCCATAACTCAGGCAGAGGCCAGAGCCCCCCGCCGCCGCCACCAAGCCTCAGAAATTCGAATTTCATGGGTTTGTTTTACTACTTCACTTAACAGAGCTTTACAATGACACTAACACGTTATCTAAGGGAGAATACATACAGCTGCTCTTTTTAAATAACCGTGTAAGTCACTTAGGCCTTATCAACTCATGTTAAAATTCCTCTGTTGACTCTCACTTTAGATATTAACAAATGTGGCATTTTAAATAGTCCCAGCTTCAGGGAGATGAGATAAGAGGCCAAAAAACATTAGGAATTTGAGTTCCAAAAAAAAAAAGGTTGAGCTCATTTCTTTGAAAATTGCCTGTGCTTCATTCCAGATCAACACCCTTGGCGCCAGCCTTCATTAAACTCTTACAGTGTAAAAGTACTGGACACAGGCAACACTGGGCCAAGATTAACCCACCCCAACCAGTGATGAGTTGTCTACTAAACTTGATCGGTCTACAGAGTAGAAAGATTCATTGATCTGCCATCAACTATTGCCTTATCCTTCCACTGGATGTTTTCAACATTAAGTTGGCCATTTTCCCTTGGTTTCTTGGTTTTTAAAAGAATAAATGTAAGTTTTAGGGAACAGACTGCAAGGCCAGAATGTAAAAGAAAGCATCCCCCTCTCTGTAAAGCCCTTGGTAGGTGGCTTGTCATGTGACTCACCATTTCTTCTATTCACAACCCTGTTAGGATGGTTCCCCCTCATGCAAGAAACCATGAGGCCAGGGAGGCAGCAGCCGAGTTGCCTGTAAGAGATCAGGATAAGCAATGTTTTAAAACAAAGCTTCCAAAAGATGTTTGCCACCTAAGTACATCGTTTATTTAAACTAACCCGTTAAAGAATGCAGGAAATAATCATTTGTAAAATCAGCTACTTTTGACTACATAGCAAAGCAAGAACAAAAATAGGAGTTGTTTTAAATGCAGAACCAGACTCACAAGAAAACCAGGAGCATTTCCAGAGGAAAGAAGCATCCTGATTTCTGGTGGTCAGCTGCCCCTAGGCAGTCAGAGAGGTTTTCCTATTCAGTAACCTAGGGATTTGGGATAACAGCCTTTCAGGGGCTCAGAAAAGCCTGGGCTTTGAAACCGAGTCTTCCTCCTAAAGTAAGGCCCTTGTGCGAAAGGCTGGGTTGGATGTGTGTATCCCTGAGAATTCATAATCAAAGTCCCTCAACATTGGAGTTCAAATTTATGCTCAGGTTTCTGTAAATTGCAAGCAAAGAAGAAATGGTCATAGTTGGGGGGAACTTAGGGATCTCCAAAGGGGATTCTGAATCTTCTGCCAGCTTGGTCCCTCCACCTAGGCCTGTGGGATTCCAGAAGTAAATGCACAATACACATGAGCTCCCAAGATAAAATATCCCAAAGCCCAAGGCACATTATTCGGCACTCTCAGCATTTTACTATACACGTGGGAGGCACAAAAGGCCAGAATCAGATGAAGTCAGGCCCTGTCAGTGATATTTCCCTGACTCTCCAAAGTTAACGAAGTTAACAATTTCAGGTAGACTGAAAGTTCTCTAAGTGCACATTCCTAGAAATATCACAGCATTACAAAATCGTGGCACATGAAAATCATGGGACTAATGGCTCAGAGGAGAACCTTCAAAACTGTGCATTCTTATAAAAACAATACACATAAAGAATTGTAAACTCAGTTTAAAAATCCACTATTTTAAATACCTTAGATTATTAACCAAAAAAAAGTATCTAGAGCCCTTTACCTGGATTTTTAAAGAATAAACACGTGGCATACCCTTACAGACATGAGTGCGACATAGCACTGCTGCTTGGAGTGACGGGGACAAGGCGGAAGGAAGGACGCTCTTAGCCAACACCAGAGGTGGATGGCTGTGACTCACTGTCTTGTTATTCCTTCTGCACCAGCTAGAAATAGAAAATTGGCTTTTGTTGTTTTGCCAGATTCCTCTTTTCATTAAAAAAGAAGCTATTTGTCTGGTTCCAAATAGGATCAAAAGCCATAAAAGTAGCCGTATGCTCTTCTCAGTGTAGAGCATACTCTCCACATGCCTCTCGTCTTCTGTGGAATAAATGAAGGCTCCCTGCGTTCTCTTGCCTTGTTTTTGGTTTTCAGTAGGATCTCTGACAAAGCACCACTGGGTTTCTTTATACCTGTTGATCTGGCAGCATCCTGGTCACTCCTGCCCCTTCCCAAGCTTCTCCCCTACAAGCTGAATGTTCTCTTCCTCCATTCAGTCCCTGGTTGCTATAGCCTGGACCTACTCATGTCTAGGATGCTTATGAAGGGAAGAACACACACTGGGGATTGTGATCTGTACTTGCTTGCACAAGAGTAAACAGAAGTGAGGAAGTAAATGAGGTGTGCATGGATTTTGTGTATTCTTCCCAGGTCACAACTGGCAGGTGCACAGCACTTTCACATTCTCCTGATTTTACTCAGTGGCAGCAAACAGAACCACCTCCCGCTTTTCAATGTCCAACAGTTAACATTGTGTTATGTGAATTTTACCACCACTATCACAATAACAAAACTTAAAATATATATTTACTTCTCCTTGACCTCTGAAAAACATCCTACTTTGAGCTAACATGGTTTCAGAGTTGAGTAATTTTATTGTTCTGTTTACCCATCATACGAACAGACTCACACATTACATGCCTGAGTTGTAGGAACAGAGATCATGTTTCCAAATTTTCACGAAGACTTCTTAGAAATTAGTTCAGGACAAGGGCTGGGGATTTAGCTCAGTGATTAGAGTGCTTGCCTTGCAAGCACAAGGGCCTGAGTTCGATCCCCGGCACCACAAAAAAAAAAAAAAAAAAAAAAAAAAAGAAATTAGTTCAGAACATAAAGCTGGAAAGTGGAATCTTGATCCACAGCAAATTTACTTGGAGTTTGGGTGTTACGGGGACAGGTGGTCTCTAGTAAAGCAGCGTGACATAAGGAAATTCCCATGATGCACCCACTTCTGTACCTGCCCAAGTATCTATCACAATCTGCTTTCGGCCATTGGGACTGTCAGCATCTTAATTACTAAAGAAACATTTGGATAGAGGATTGAGAAACCAGATGTGAATCTTGGATCATGTATTAAGTGCTTACTTGAAAGGTAAAACTATTTAGAATACTCAGAAATGCTTCCTTTCCCTTTACAGGAACATACTCTCATATATTCCAGTGCTTCAGTAACAAGGACTGAGTAACAAGTACTGAGCTATGTTTAAAGATAAAAGCTGGCCAGGTGTGCCCATATCTCCTAGAGCCAAAAGCAGCTCAGTGAGTTCGTTGCCAATACTGCAGATAGCAGAAGATGCGCTCTGTGCCCCTAGTTCCCAGGGTGCCATCTGGTTGGGATGGCCCAGAGCTAGACTCCGTATGCCACGAAACCTGGGGAGTGCCTGTGAGCAGAGCTGAACCTGCTCCATCACACTGCCTTCCCCACCCTGGGACAGCAGAGGCACCAAAGAACCCAGCATTCTGGACAGCAGAGCAAGGGCACCATCACAGTTAGAATGAAACCTTTCCAAAGCTGTTGTTTCTACTCAGTTATAAGCGACACACAGCAGACCTTATGAATGTCTGACCTGAAGCAAAACACACCTCTGCTGTGCATCTCATTGACATACAGAGTTGTTAGGAATGAGCTACATCATGGTTCTCAGAATGAGGCCACAGACCGGCAGGGCCAGCATCATCTGGGAACCTGTTAGAAGCTCCAGTGCCCGACCCAGACCTGCTAATGAGAACCCTGGCTATGCAGCCCAGGAATCTGCTTGAAGGAGCCCTTTCCACCGGTGACTCTGACACTTGAAAAGCTTGGAACCACTGAGATAATTAAAATTAGAGGAAAGCACCCGATGTGCCTGTAATGTAGCAGTTAGCGTAAGCTGTTCTCTTGGATGATCAGTATTCCATTGTATGCCAATGAAGTGTCTCCTTCACAGCCAGAGACCAGGCCTTTGGTATAAAGGAGTTTAGAGGAGATGCTCTAACATAGCACCTGCAGAAAGGATACTGAAAGCCAGATGTGGTGGCACACACCTGTAATCCCAGCACTTAGGAGGCTGAGGCAGGAGGATCACCTCATGTTCATGGTCAGCCTGGGCTACCTAGTGAGTTCAAGGCCAGCCTGGACTACATAGCAAGACCCTGTCTCCAAACAAACAAAAAAAGATACTGGGACACTAAAATTGAAAAAGAAAAGAGCCTAAAAAGAACTCTCTGCTTAGTCAGACTTCTAATGCCATTTAGATGAGCAACTGTCTCTGGTTTAGCGTGAAACCAACCTTGTCGCTGAGGGAAGAGACAGGTAAGAAGAGGAGGAGAACTGCGAGGTTGTGCTGAAGGATTTCTCTGCAAGGTGAAAGGAGAAACAGGCGCCCCCAAGGGAAGACCTGGGCCGCGTCCTCTGCTGTGCATACGGCAGGCTGGCCTGACCGGGACTCAGTGGAGTGAGCCTGCGTTCCTTTCTTTTTTACAAGGCCATAATAAGAGACTTAGCCGAGGCAAACACAGTTAGCTCGCGTCTTCCTGAACAGAGATGGATAAAATCAGAGCTAAAGTCCCTGATAGGAGGGGTGAGGAGACATCTCCCAACGCACAGCACTTTCACGAAATTCTCAGGTAGCAATGAAACACCAACAGAATTCAGAAGTCTTGTCCACCGTTTTTTTTCCTGTCCCCTTTACATCACCAGTCCAACTACTGTGCAAAGGAGCAGCAACCCCAAGGAGGCAAATGCTTACTCCCGGCCCACCCTACACCCAATCTAAGGATGGTACTGAGTGGCATAGTGGCACTAGCCGCCCCACTAATCCCAATCAGTTCTACCGTGTTATGCTTATAAATGTTTCTGGTGGCATTTTCCTTTTAAGTATTTTGTGAAGGAGCTCTTCAACTCTGTCCATCTTCTCTTTGTCCCTCCTGGTGAGGAAGGAGCTGAAGAGCCCGTCTACAAGCAAGAAGAACCTCACATAATCTACCAAGAAGGGAAGTAGGCCAAAGCCAGCCAGAGCTTGGTAGCTGATGACAGTTTTCAGTCTAGTTGGGAATAGAGACTTTCTGGCTAAGCTAATTGGAAATGAAGTATGCAGTTTACCTTTCAATTATGATTAAGAGTGCTATAAAAACAAAAACGCTGAGAGCCCAAAGAGGCGACCTTGCCGATTCTGTATGTTTCCTGGGGGGAGATGTGTTTACTTGCCCTGGCTACCCATGTGACGAGTATGTGTTAGCAGGGACCTGCAGGGGTAGGACTTAGCATGGAGCTGGAGAGGTGCTCAGTGATAGAGGCAGTTGCCCAAACAGCTCTTCAGGGCACATGGGCTGTGGCCCTCCTAATGGGGGTTGGGGGACACTGAGAGTCACCATGTCGCTGTCCCCGGAGCACTCCTTCGGGTGACCCATGTACGAGAACTTGGTGTCCTCCCAGACAGCCCATCCAACTTCACTGCTTGGGATAATCGCCTCATAGCTTCCAGCCGCTCCGGGGCACACTTTTAAAGATTTCTTGCCATCTGAAGGGTGAGCTGCCTCTGGTCCCTGGGGCAAGCGAGTGGTGCCTGGGCTTGAAGCAATGTGAAAACTTCATCTTTATTCCTGCTGACCACAGCTAGACACCCAACCAGTGAAGCCAGATTGGAGGGGCCTAATTTCCGTTTGAAGATGATGGTACTCTTCCCAGAAGTTGACATGCTTCCAGTGTGTCAGTATAGAATCTGGATTACAAATTAGTCCCCCTTCGATTAATATTTAATGAGTCACATATTTTTGCATTAATTTTCAGGTTCCTCTCAGGGTTTCCCACATTGCACGATATAAAACAGATAATAAATAATTAACAAATTAAATCAACTAGCAGACCCACAGCTGGGTTGTTAGAGGGTGAACCACTTGGTGCTACACTTCCTGGCCGATGTCATGTGCTGACAACGTCATGTGGCTGTTGACGCCCCTGAAGCCTCTAGTCACTGTTAGGCCCACCGGCCCCTGTCTGGACGCCAGTCTCCTGTCTCACTTATTTTGTGAAACTCTGAAAGATGTAATAAAGGCAAGAGGCAGACAAGAAATGGAAAGGAGAGTGCTAATAAGGTGCACCATCTGTAGACTCTCTCCACTCTACCAGGCCTTCAGCACACTTGATTCCTTGTCATGACTGTTCCTGCAAGGCCCATGTTCTTGCTCCACTTAAATGACAGTGAAGCTCAGAGAGCCTGAGGGACTTCTGAAATCCCGACCGTCAGGAGGAGGCAGGCCTGGGATTCCCATGGGACGGCTGCGTGGTGTTCCCGTGCAGGAGAGAGCAGCTAATAGCACCACGAGTACAGCGACATGGCTGCTCTAACCCAAACCTCTGCATAGCCAGGGACCTCAGCATGCACGCTGCCCACAGCACCCTGGTCAGCTTCTGCCTGTGTTCCAAACATCCTGCTCTCCCTCCAGCTCCCTTTCCTTAGTTTCAAATTACTGTCCCCTGTTCCTCATCCTTCCCTTCAGTTTCCAGGCATTTCCTGCTTTAAAATAATTTACTGCCTCTAGGATGCTGGAAGATCCATACTGAGCAGTGAAGGCCCTCCTATGAGATTTCCTGAAGAAATTCTGAGCCAAGATTGAGTGGGTGAGCAAAATCACAGCTTCCCACAGCAGCCAGGAAGTGGAGGCAGATGAAACAATAGTTCAAAACCCCTAGAGGCCTTTGTCTCCACCTCTCCAATTAATTGAATACCGTACTTACAGATGACTGGAGCCTCAGTCCACTGGCCGAGGCTGGTAACCTGTCTCGTCGCACACAGATGGCATTATAGACAACTGTACGATAGGAGGCAGCAGTGGACACTGGAGCTCTGGTGAGGTCTCAGGACTATCAGATCGAAGGAGATATGTGCTTAGCAGGAGGTGAGGCGGTCCTGAATGCCAGCCAGGCAGCGTAGCTGCAGCCAAGGCAAGCTCCTAGGAGAATGCCTGAACACCCACCTAAAAGGGACCATCCCTGAGGCTGAGAGATCCAGAAATATGTGATGAGCCTACTAGAAGTCCTCAAGAAAAGCACTGCACATAGGGGACCAAAATTCTGATGATCTTTAGGTAAAGGTAGACAGTGGCCATACTTCCATGCATGACCCCATAAAGCCAAGTAATTGCAAAGGCTTTCATTGTATGAGTGGCATACAAGTTGAGGACCAGTGTACCACCCAGCCATCCTCCTTCCCTGTCCTCCTCTAGCTTGTCTACTGTCTCATGGATTAGAAGGGGATCCCGGGTACTCGTCTTCCCACAATGTCCTTGTGTTTCTCTTCAGCCCTGAAGATAGAAAAGTTACAGAATACAACCTAATCATAGTGTTATTTAAATCTTTGTGCCCCTAGATGCCAGTCCCCTCAAAGAGAGCCCTGGGGACACATCCTCTGCTGCCTTCTGATAAGTCTCAGTCTACCTGATCACCACATCCTCTCTCCATGGGCTCTATTTATAGTTTAAGGACTGCCAATTCCCTCATCATGGACTGTTCCTCTCTACAGCACCCTCTTAACTTCCACTGTGTAACCTTTCCTTCTTAGACGTGTAGATGGTTAGATGGTTGAATAGAGGGGTAAATGATTTGATGCATGAATGACTGGATGCATACATGAGTGAAATTAATACATTTGCAAAATAGGTCCTTGGAATGAGATGAAACTTTTACCTGTGAAACAGTTTTTTCTGTACCAAAACTACAGCACTGAGAAAGGAAACTGCAGCCTGGATCATTCTTAAACTAACTGCCCTACTCTGTCCAGACGGATCATGTCACTTGTGCCTTGCTTGAGACACCTCCTTAGGAGCAGGCCTTTCAGAAGGTGATGGCTGGAGATTTCCACTGACCTGTTTTTTTCTTTTCTTTTCTTTTCTTTTTTCTTTTCAGATTATCAAAGAAGTCCCTCCACCCCCTGTCGAAGAGAGTGAGGTAAGTGGCCACAGCAGGGTGCAGCCAAATGGGTAGAATACCAGAGGGGGACAAAGGGATGGCTGGGCTACTAGGACATTTAGCCCCAGCCAAGCAGGGCCCAGTCCCCACTGCATGTGAAACAGCAGGAGGTGAAACCTTTGACCCTTTCCAAACCAAGGATGAATAGGCACTGACCTAAGTGGCAGCCAAAGACAGAATGGTTTCTTCCCACAAAGATAAAATTTGACATACAAACGTAAATGTTTTTTATCAGTACAATTATTTGGACCTGGGGGTCTGATTTTTCCTCTAAAGTATTTTAGGGTCCTCTCCTCCCTGCATAGTTACACTTTACATGTGTAGACTGGGGCAAATTTGCCACTTTCTCCAAACCATCATTGGTTCTAAGCATGGCCTAATGCTAATGTATTCAGTTTTCTTTAATTTAAAACAGCATTACCTAAGGATTTGCCAGGCAGTTTTAAAAATATGCTGGAGGAGGATATGCTGATATCCTGGCCTTGCTCTCAAATCCTCATCATCTAAAGAAGAAAATAATCTCAGACTTTACCATTAAATTGACCAGTGAGCAGTTCTGATGTAAGGGTGGTCTGGGTAGAATATGGAGGCGTCAGAGGCTAATTGTGAGAAAGATCATTACTGGGTAGGAGCGCATAACAACTGGCTTTCCTAGTGTGGGACAGCTGGACTCCCTAGATGCAACACTCACCAATTTGGAAGCCAGATTGGAGATTTGAAACTTTAACAGCACTAAAATACATATTGTTGAGGTTTCAAGCTCTTACCTCAGTTCCTAAAGTCTATCTTTGTGTGCAAACCAAGGTCGGCTCCCTCATTCTTCCCTTTCCCAATGTCTTTGTTAAGTTTCCTATGCAGAGAAAGGCAGATGATTAAATTTAAAATTCCATGTGTCTCTTATGTCCTGAACCATATGCATGGACGCCAAGGGATTTAATAACTGCAATCAATTAAAGCACATCTTATTGGAATGCTAACTTTCTGCCCAGAAATCAAGGGAGGAAATTACATTGCTGTACAAAGAAGAGGGAGACAAAACCCTCTTTACATCCACAAAAGCCTTTCCTAATCCTTCAAGAGAAGACATTGCAGCGAGTTCCATGGTTCCAGTTTGGCTTTGCTTCTGTTATGTGCAGCTGTCTCTTAGACTCCCAAAGCAAAACAGCAAAAAGCTTCCTTGATGGGGCTCCCCTGTTGCCCCTGCAGTGGGGAATATTCCCTCCTTCTGTTAGGTTCAGTTAGATTTGTTGCTCTTGTGTCTGACACTTGCTCTGCCTCTGCCTTTAGAAGGTGATGTGGCAGCCACCATGGGCACAGTTTGCCAGGGGATTGACGTATGAGGCTGTGGAGATTTCATTTCCTCCAGATCCAGCGCCTGGCACAGGGTTCCACCTACTACACAAGCTCAATGGATACATGTATGATGAATATTATACACAACAATGAAACTTGGAGCCAAGAAAAAGAAAAGAATAGCTAAAAGCCAGGGAAGAGAAATAACTGAGCTTTCTTGGTTTCACTGAATATTTTGATAGCAGTTGTACTTTCATCTGAAGAAGGAGAACTGGTTTCTGAAACAGAGTGACACCTCGGGATACTTAAGACCCGAAGGCTTCTGGGGGCTTAAAGGATCCTCTGGGCTGGCCAGTGACGGCTAAGGAGTGTGCTGAGGACCTTAGCATATGTGTTGGCTGAGCTCCCATGTGACTGGCTCTGCAAAACACGCTGTAATTCCTTCCGTCAAGCTCTTTCTCTGAAGTCTCAGGCTATTTCATTAACTCTGCCTTCTGCATCAAAGTTTAAGGCCATTAGCAACTTGAAGATCAGGGACTATATCTAGTTAATCTTTGACTTATTCTCAAAGAGTTCAGTGCAGTTTCAACATTCAGTAGCTATATGAAGTCAAATGTTCTCTGCCATATATACAAGCAAGTTAAGTATTCATTATCCCAATTTTCATCAGTTCTACAATCATCACATCCTAAGGAAAGTATGTCTAATGTCTAGTATACTTGCGTAAATAACTAAATTTGAGAAGGAAGATAACTTTATGGTTTTTTTCCAATGTTAGGGATTAAATCCAGGGACTCTACCACTGAGACATATCTCTTTTTTAATATTTTTACTTTGAGACAGGGGCTCACTAAATTGTCCAGGCTGGCCTTGAACTTGCAGTCTTCCTGCTTCAGTCTCCCAAGTGGCTGCAATCATGGGTGTGCGCCACTGTGCCTGGCCTTACCACTCTTTACAATGATCCTCTTTGATGAAGAATCCTTCTTAATAGGGAAAATCAAAAGACATAAGATAAAAACCCATGACTTTGTGAGATTCCATGTAACCATCAGTGATTCACCTGTATAATGGAGAGTACAAAGAAAGATGACCTAAAATTTAGAGATTTCAACAAAAGCAAGAAAACTCAATGTTAACAACTACATGGGGATTTTTCCTGGGTTAAGAATCTTTCCTAAATGGTACAAGGTGAGGATTCTGCACTATATCTCTGTTCTAAATAATTGGCAGTCTTTGTGCAAATGCAAAAATGGAGGGCTGGGGATTTAGCTCAGTGCTTACAGTGTTTGCCTCGCAAGCATGAGGCCCTGAGTTCGATTCCCGGTACAAAAAAAAAAAAAATGCAACAATGGAGTGCTTCATCTGACGGTTTCATTCTAAATGTAATCACCTTCCAGTGTTTCTCTACAGTTGAGTTTTATCAGGCTCATTAGGCTGCATAAAATTCAATTAATAGTTTTTTGCAATTATCCATTTGATATTCTCTATTGAAGATCACTGAAAGCTCATTATAAAGATTCATACAGTCATCTTCATTCTCTAAGTTTAGTTATATAGTGGACAGACCACCCTTAGGATGTGACGGTAACAAAACCATCAGAAATGTGACAGTAATTAATACTTAATTTGTTCATATATATGGCAGAGAGAGGGTTTGATTTCATAGAGCTATTATTTTAATTGAGAACAGTTGAGCTATTAATTGAGCCCAAAATAAGCTTGTATGAGATGAATGGACCCAGATAAACTGTGATTAGTGAAACATCAGAAACTAAGGCAGTGCCAGACACAAGCCTCCTCATGGGCCTCTTTTTGCCCTCATTCCTAGCACTCTGCTTCTCTCCAGGAATTTATTCCCTTCTGTTCTCTCTTACTGGCCTCCTTCATACCCTGGTAACTCTCATTTCTGCAGACCCCTTCTGTTCTGACTACCTGGTGGCATTTCCCAGGCCTTCATTTCAGCTTCTGGTGTCAGTAAATATAGCCTTAGTCTCTCAGTTTCTGTCTCACACTTCCTACCAAAGGAATATCCTTCACCTGATTTATCTTTTCACTCTAGACCACAGGTAGACAGCCAAGCACTGGACTGGCTGCATTTGGGTCAGATGCCCACTTCTGGTCCAATAGCTGTAGCCAAAGAAAAGAGTCATGTGCTTCCTAACAGGCCACAACCCCCTTAGCATGGTAGGCACTATGGCTTTTCTAAAGAGAATGTTTTAATAAACTAAATGCAGTCTAAGAAAATATCAGAATATGAGCTACAGCCAGGAATCCGTGCCATATTCCACTTCTACCTGCCATTCACACAGGCTCCCAAAGATTCTACTGTCCCCAATTTCACACACATTTGAAAGAGAAGACATAACAGGAAGCTCCATGACTGAATGGAAAGTTGGATATGGCTTTGCCCTAAGAAACTAAGGACGCCTCAGGCATACATATAAAGTAAATATGCTGGGAAAGAAAAGACTCTTATTCATCTGCCTCTCTTACTCTATCATCAAATATACAGCTCACAAGAACACCTGCAATGTTTGTAATCATCCTGCCTTGGCCAGACCCGGGCTGAACAGACTAATAGTACATTTCATTTACTGGTGAAGAGTAAGCCAGTTCATTCCTAAAGTCTACAGCCCCCCTCCCCATTCCCTTGGGAGCTCTCTGGCTTAAACAAATATGTCAGTAATAAACTGAGAAACTACCCAAACTAGAGATCTAGGCAATGAAAGTTTAAACATTGTACTTTTTAGGTCCGGACAAATTAGGGCCTTAGGCTGTGACTCGAGGACACTGAGAAAAATCAAATAGGATGGAAGTAAAAGGTCTTTGAGTAGCTGCCATGCTTTTAGACACTTAAAATTCTCATTCTCATTTCACAACTGCAGAATGTGTGCTCCAGCATACAGTGTGTGCTGAGATGGTAAGTCTGAGAGTCCATGCAGGAGTTTGTCTTAAAACAGGGTATAACAGCAGGCTTGTAAAGTTGATGACCCAACTGGTCCTCATCAGGGAGAAAGGCAGAGATTCATAGTGCATATTGCATCTACGTCTGTCAAGTTAATAATAATGGAGATAATAACTTAGCGATCACATTTACTGAGCATTTATAACTATCCAGACAGCTACACATAAAAAAAGTCTGGACTATTTCATTTAATCATTCAACAGCCCTAGAATAGACATGTGCTAACATGATTCCCATTTTATATATGAAAATCCAAGGTATAGTGAGGTTAGAATAGTTGTGTTAGCTTTCCTTCACTAAGACAAAATACCTAAGATAATCAATTTAAAAGAAGGAAAGATTTATTTTAGCTCCTAGTTTCAGAGGTTTCAGTCTGTAGTCTCTCGGCCTGTCTCTTCGGCCTTTGGAGGCACAGTACATTCTGGAGGAAGCACATGCAGGGAATACCCGGTTACTTTTTGGTACCAAGAAGCCGAGAGTGACAGGGAGGGACTGGGATCACAATATCCCTTTCAAGGGCACACCCCCAGTGACCTAACTTCTTCCCACCAGGCCCCGCCTCCTACGGTTCCAACTTCTAACACACCACAATAAAGAGTAAATCAATACCTTCTACGCACATTTCTCTCTCTTTGGACACAAAACACTAGCCTACAGAAGTCCACATACTCTCACTTTCTCTCCCTCTCTCTCACCCACACACATATACTATCCAGAGAGGTGCTTTCTAAAGCTTCTTGGTGACATGAGAATATGAAAGAAAAGATGAGCCGGGAAACGTGGGCCTAAAGAGAACTAAAGAGCAGCTACACACTAGAGCATGGAAAGAGCACAGAAAATAAGTGGTCATCTTCGTGTCAGTCTTAAAAAGGGCCGCAGGGCCTGTCCGAGTGCTTACTGGGCCTGCACGGGGAGATACCACCACTCGGGAAAGGAGCCCTGATGCGCCTGGAGGCCTCGCGCCTGGTTGCAAGTGCTGCAGACTGCTCAGACTCACGCAAGAAAGGACTGCAGTATGCTTCCTGTCAGGTCCAAGTTCACGTCAAAGTCCCATCACTTAGCAACCGTGTGATCTTGAATGATGTCTTAAACAACATCTTTCCCTTTTCGCTTGAGAAGAGTTTTCCAAGCATCCTGATGCTGAAGCTTGGGGCTGTACAAAAGCCTGGCAGGACTGGGAAAGACAGAAAGACCCAACACCTGAGGACAGGACAGGACTAACCCAATTCTGGGCTAACCAGATGAGTACATCGGGCTTCATATTCATTCTACAGTTGTTTCTTCTGGAGCAGCGCTGTGCCTGAGGGTGTGCCAGGTCTGCCTGAGGACAAGCAGGTCAGAAAGATCTAAGGAATGTGCTGCCACTTGTGTCACCAAACGTCAGCCAACCGGATGCCTGGGGCCACCACATCCTTTAACATTTAAACAAAACTTCCCATGATGGGAAGCCAGCATCCCTCCTGATCTTTGCGGTTTCTCCCAGGCACTGCTGACTTCTAGTCCTTGCTGCTTTTAGATACTGTCTGGCAAACCCAATCTCTACACTCCCCCAAGGCACTACTGGCACAGGGCCATCTTTGTAAGGACTTTTACTTAAGTATGGAGATGGGTGACAACACAGCGCAGGCAACAAATAACTTCTGGTAGAATATGAAGCATTTTTTTTTCCCATCTCTGTCCTCCCTACTACTAGAAGGTTCTCTGGCCATCTCCCCAGGGGCACATGGCACTTTGGTGTAACTCAGTTTCACTATTTGCTGCTCACCACCTGCTGATTGCCCAAAGCCTGATTCCTGCTATTTGCTCATACAAAGCAATTTGACTTAGCCAGTCCTGTCCCCCAATAACCCTAAAGGTCATCAAAGTTGTGTTTACCAAAAAAAGACAAAAAGCTGAAGACTTCTATAATGGCAGCTTCCTCCCTCCATGCTACATCCTTGAAAGGCAGTGCAGGGGGACACTTTCCAAGAGGCAATTTTCTTTAATTAAATGTAGAAATTCACCCTCAGGTACTGCCGATTGTCAGAGGGCACTTAATGGAGTCTGACTTCATTCCATCAGTTTTTGGCTAAATGAAAAGACACATCAAAGACTTCCTTCTCTTCCTGGGATTGCAAAACCTGCAGAATGTGTAAACAGAGCCATGCTTACTGCGGGGGAAATTCTGACTGTCCCGCTAGTCATATCCTGGGCCTCTGTGTTGATTTTTGCTGTTGTTTGAGGTTGGCTGGCAAGCTCGGGTCAGGGACTGAAGGTCAGGCTTGGTGGATCAGGAGCTTGTGGAGCAACCCTCTTAAATCTAGGCATTTCCCTTTGCGTGACCACAACCCTGCTCATGCGCAGGGGGCTGGCCCACCCTCCTTCCCAGGCCCCGCCCACTGGAGAGTGCCGAGATTGGTGGGGGTGGAGGGTGCAAGGAGGCCTGAGAAGGGTGGAAACCAATTTTGTGTCTTACACCTAAGCACTCAGGAAGTTAGAAAATTAGTTCATTGTAAATTGTAACTCGTTCTTTAAAATTAAGTTCTTAAAGTATGAGGACTGGGGGAGCCTGTCAGTGGCTGGATAAGGAATCAGGAAACCTGACCAGAAGTTCCCCTTTTTTGGTCTTCATTGCTCTGGGTCTGACATTCCTTTTCTGTGCAATGAAAAGACCCAATTAGATTAGGACTGTAGTTTTTGCCCTCTTGAAATTTAAAAAAGAAAAAGATCCCTGAGACCATTTTAGTCCCCTACTGAATAAAGTAGCTTTATTCTTGCTGTTTTTACAACCTTCAGCTGCCATATTCGGTTTTAGTGGATAAAATTCCCATTATCTCCTTTGGAAAACTGCTCTAAACCAGAGATGTCAAGGCTTTGTGGAGCGTGTTTTGTGTATCTGTGTGCACAGACATTTGCCTACATCTACCTCTGATGGTAACATGGAACTTTATATGTAAGATATGTAAGGTTCTCACTTTGATCTCATGTGGTGAAAGAAGACTTCTGGGTTTAGATCACAAAGATACTCTGAACTAGTATTGTTTTTGAGGTTTTGCTTTTATCTTGTCATATCATGCAATCATAAATCATTCCAACTGCCAGGTACAAGGAGTGTGAAGTAGAAAATTAGTGTCTATTTGGTACCATCAAATGACTTGGAAAAACAAAATACAAAAGGACAAAATTCAGAACCTGCCAGCAAACCTGCCTAAGTTCAAATCCAGCTCTGTCACATACAAACCGAGTGACCAAAGTCACAACCTCACTACTCCTAGACTGTAAAATGAAAATAACAATGCCGCCTTCCTCACTGGCTGATTGTAAGATTAAATAGTTAATACATGTGGACACTCAGAGGAGTGGCCGGCACATCAGCTGTAAAGGCTGCATGATTTCAGTGGTGCAGTTTTCCCGAATACAGCGCATGTGTGTTGAGCACTTACTGTCCACTCAGAATACAAGAGTCAACGGAGTCCAGTCTGCCTTCAGAGTTCACAGTCCCACAGTGAAGAACAGATCTGCTGAGAGAGAGGAGAGCACCATGTGTTACATGCCAGAATACTGCAAATCTCCTAGTCTGCAATGATCATGCTGTCTTTTAAAATATAGTAAATTTTTAAGTTTTTAAGAACCCTGCCTATCCTAAGTGCAGGATTTGACTCCAGGAGTCTTAACGAGATAATGTTTTATTGTTTTGCTCCGTCACCTCTGGCCCTGACCTACCCTTTGCTCACCATTTTCCCTGTCTCTGTGCCTCGCTTCCTGCATGGGATGCCCCTTTGCACACAGTGGTGGCCCTGCACAGGACTCTGTCCTGAGTGTGACTCCCGAATTCCACCAACGCAAGGCTGTGAGGAGCAGGCTTAACCATCCCGAGCAGTTTAGTCCTCTTTGGGCTCATTTCTTTGCTTTACAAGCCCCCTTTCCAAGGCCTTTTCTGTACCCTGGAGGGAACTCATGCTGCTTCCTTATAATCCGCCTGAGACAGTGATTTTTTTCTTCTCACAGCATGAATAACTACAGTGCAAAATGCAGAGCAGTTTTGCTAATTATCTTTCCTTTTCCATCCATAGGACTATGAGTTGCACTTGTTTTCTTCCTTCATCTTAAAAAATACAATGACTAACTTCCTGTCACTGAACTAAATTGCAGGCACTGAGTTAACTGCTTTATTTGAATCACCTTATTTAATTTATAAATCCAACAGATAATTCTTGGGCACCTGCCTTGTACAAAGTAGAGCTGTTCTAAAAGCAGAGGTAACTGATGATTCCCAACTTAACGACTGCTTGACTTATGATTTTTTTCAGCTTTACATTGGTGCAAAAGTGATGTACATTTAGTAGAAACCATACTTCAGATTTTGAGCTTTGCTCTTTTCCCAAGCAAGCCATAGGCAGTGTGATGCTTCATTGCGGTATGGGCACCAGCAGTAAGGCAGGTCCAAGTCTGCCACGCTATCTGGAAGGGGAACAACTGATATTCTTCAGCACGCTGTGCTGCCACGCTGTGATGTTCTGTAGGTTAAATGTATCATGTTCCGCTTGACAGTGTTTTTGTCTTGCTGTAGGCTTATCAGAGTATAACCCTGTTATAACTGAAGGAGCATCTGTATAATAGTGAACACAACAAATAAACGAGACCCTCTGTGGAACTTATATTCTAATGCCAAGAGACAGACAATAAATAAATATCAACCTTGATAAAATCCATAACTAAAAATGATACAGAAGAATAAAGAGACTCAATCTACTTTACAAGAATGTCCAGGAAAGGCCTTTCTGATGAGTGACCAAAAAGAAGACAGAGCAAAGTGTTCCTGGCCAAAGGAACAGCTCATGCTGAGAGTATTATTGGAGGATCAGAAGAGGGCTGGTGCATGGGCAGCAGGGGAGAGCCGTGAGGAAGAGGCTGGCGAGTGAGCAACAGCACAGCCTGCAGGGGGAGGGAGGCTTTGGACTCAGCCACCGTGTGGAGGACAGATTGTGTGCCAGTAAGAGGGTAGCAGGAAAGCCAGGTAGGAGGCTTCCATGGTGTCCAGCAGAAAGCCAGTGCGAGTTTGGGCTTAGGGTGGCAGAGATGGAGCTAGAGGTGGAAAAGTCAATGGATTTGGGGCAACAGAAGATGCTGGCAAATTGGGTGTAGGAAGAAGGGAAGGGGAGAAAAGACTCATAAGTGACTCTGGGTGCTGGGAAAGACTACAGGAAGAACAGATTTGTGTGAGGAAATCAGGGCTTTTCTCTGCAGTGGTGTTGTTGAGATGCTTCTTAGCTCTCAAGGGAAAACATGAATGTCGAGTCTCCAGTTGGGGTTTTGAGGAGTCAGAGCTAAAGATACAAATTCACCAGATGATAGTAGATAGACAGGATTAGACGAGGTCTCCTATGTCATAGCCCAGGGGTGGCAAACCTGAGGCATCCCAGCTGCAGCAGGCACACAGAGCCTTCTCTGTTGGCACTCAAGCCAAGTCGCCCCAGCAGCCAAGCTTCGGATATTCAGGTTTAATTGCAGTGTTGGCACTTTGTGATAAATAAGTGGGTTTCAGGCTGCAGTTTGGCCACTTGGTCTCTGAAAAGTTCACCATCACTGCTTTATAGTATATAGATGGAATTAGATGAGATCTCCTATGTCTTAGTCTGTTTTCTGCTGCTATCATAGAATACCCAAGAGTGGGAAATTTATAAAGAAAGGACATTTGTTTCTCACAATTCTGGAGACATGCAGTTCTGGGAAGTGCAAAATCAAGGGGCCCATATCTGGCAAGGGCCTTTTTGCTAATCATCCGTGGCAGAAGATGGAAAGATAAGAGAACATGTGCAAAATACTGCAGTAAGACAAAAGGAGGCCCAGCTCACATTTATAACAAAACCACTCTCGTAGTCCAAAGATAACAACATTAATCCATTAGTGAGGGCAGAGCCCTCGTGGCCTAATAACCTGTTTTTAGCTCCCATCTCCCAACACTGTTGCATTGTCGACTATGCTTCCAACACATGAATTTTGAAGGACACGTTCAAACCCAAGTACTTTATATAGGAGCAGAAAAGTAGAGAACAGGTCCCAGGATTGTGCCACAGCCTTACCTAGCAGTACTGCTTTTACTCCCACTTTATAGATAAAGAAAATGTCCTTGGATAGATGATATAACTTGCCCAACATGCCAAGGAGCAGTGGCCCTGGGATGTGACTCAGGCAGTCCGGCTGTACAAGCCCCGCTCCTGCCCACTTTGCGTACACGCGGCCAGGGCACTTTGTCCTTCATGTGTCACAATCTCTCGGCAGGAAGAAGATGATGACGGTCTGCCTAAGAAAAAGTGGCCCACAGTAGATGCCTCTTATTATGGTGGGCGAGGCGTTGGAGGCATCAAAAGGATGGAGGTAAGAGAACAGCTTAGTTTACGCTTGTCTTTGAGTTGATTGCTCCCAAAGCGGGTGGTGACAATCCATGCTTGAAGTCTGGTGGCAATGTGGACTGCAGGCAGAAAGATGGAAAGGCAGGAGGTACAGCCTCTTAACTGTGTACCCCCATATCTTGCCTGGTGTTAGTCAGGGCAGGTCACTTGTCTGCTCAAATCCCTCAGTGGTTTCTATTGAGGAATAAAATCCAGTTCTGACCTGACCCTTCGGTCCGTTTATACATGCTCCCCACGCCTGGACATTTCCTTCTCCGAATATCCGTGCACACGGCTCCCTCTCTCTGCACCTTCCGCCCTCCTCCTTTCCTTTCTCCACACTCCTCTTTCCTGGTCCTCAAAACCCAAAGGAGTTATGGATGAGGTAGTATGTTCCTTGCACATCAGACATGTATTTGTTGTTCCTGTTCTCCAGTAGCCTGTTGTTTTTTTTTTGTCGTGTTATTTTATTATATTGTGTTTATTTCAGGTTCGCTGGGGAGAAAAGGGCTCTACAGAAGAAGGCGCTAAGCTGGAAAAGGCCAAAAATGCAAGAGTGAAAATGCCTGAGCAGGAGTATGAATTCCCTGAGCCTCGAAATCTCAACAACAACATGCGACGGCCCTCTTCGCCCCGGAAGTGGTACTCTCCAATCAAGGTGTGTCTCGCTACCCAAAATTCACTCTAGGACTCCGTCTTCCTGGCTGTGTGCAGATTTTCTTTGTTCTCCATCTCCTGTCTTCCTCTCACATCCCCAACCCTTAAAATCTCTTTGGAGCCCGGCCTGGGGTTACCTGTAATGCCAGCACTCTGGGAGGCTGAGGCAGGAAGATCAAAAATTACAGCCCAGCCTCAGCAATTTAATTGCTCGGCCACATCTCAAATTAGAAAATAAAAAGGGCTGGAGATGTAGCTCAGTACAAAGGTTTAATCTCCAGTACAAAAAAAGAAAAGAAAAGGAAAACATGTCTTTGGTTTCTTTGGAAGTTTCCAGCCAAAGGAGGTGGCTAATGCTTTCTAAAGTCCACTTTTCTGTACTTGTTGAGGGCAAATGGCTTTGGATTCCTGTGAGTGGGGCAGCACCCTCTTTTCAGCCTTGCCTTCAGGCAACTGTGCTATGCCAATTATCAGAAAGCCCTAGAAATCACAGATGAAAAGCTGACCGCTTCTGGGGAGAATTGGTCCCCACTCCCTCATTTCTCATTTCACACAGTAGAAACTGAGATAGGCAGAGATCTTGCTCTGCTGGGATCTGGAACCCAATGCCCCAGTACAGGGCTACAGCTTCCAGCTCCATCAGCAAACAGAAAGGGGCCCTCCCAGCCTCAGGTGAAACACAGTATGAGCGCCAGCTCCCACACTATGCCATGTACTTGCACACCCTTACCCCTCCTGCAACGGCGACAAAAATAATCTGTGACCTTCACTGAGCTACTTGCTAATTGTAGAGCAGCCCTTTCCCTACAGAAATCAAAAGAAATACCACCTCAAACAGTGGAGTGAAATGGTATTGAGACTTGTCCTCTAGCCAAGCTAGCTCAGGCTCACGGGACCTGCCGTGCGGTTCCATTTTGCTTGGCCATGTGTAATGCAGGGAGATTCTTTCTTAAAATAACCCTCCCTGAGGTGGTGGTGAACTGGAGAAGCTTGCTCGTGGGACAGTTGTTTGCTCTTCATTCTTTTCTAATGGGGAACATGCATACATGTGCAGACAGGAAGGAGCCAAGTATATTCACAGATGAAAAAGAAAGGGGGTTTTCTATTTTGTCCTTTTGAGGAATCTGTACCTTGTGACTAACGCATCTTTGGTTGTAGCTAAGTTTTCATTTTTGTAATCATGGAGGTTAACAGAATATTAATTCTGTTTGTAGAATCCAGTTTCTTCTTGAGAGCTTGTTATTCCTTTATTAAATGGTGGCTTAAGACTTAGTTTCATGAAATAAAGAAGGATGTGAACAAATACAGTTAGAAATTGCAAGACATTCCCAATGCTCACGTGGAATTAGCATCAACTCAGTGAGTATTTGTCATGCGCCTACTATGTACCGTCAGATGTTGAGCATAAAGGAGGTTCTCAAACCTGGCTGAGTATCAGAATCATCTGGAAATACAGATTCCCAGGCCTAGTGGCTCCAAGCCTCACAAGAGACCTCCAAAAGCACACTGGCTCTTACAACTAAATTTTCCATTTTTTCTCATCGAGGGAGACTGCTTTTATTCTGCAATGCCTCCTCTTTCAGATTTTACATTCGAACTCCTAAGTGATACTCCTCTGTTGCCCGCTGACTACGTTCTTCACAGGTCTGGCTCTTGAACTTCTTCCCTAGTCATTGTATTAAACTTCTGCCTCTCAAAGATAGCAAAGTTTACACTGGGGCTCCACCCAAGATCCACTGAGTCAGAAACTCCAGTGCCAGGGTCCAGCCATCTGGGTTTTAATAAATCCAGTCGAGAAGTTGTCACCCAAGGTTCCTGCCAGCATTCCACAGTAGGCTCTCAGATGGTCCTTGTTGTTAAAATAGGCAACCAGGACATGACCACACTTTGGGGATTTTTCAGGAGTCTCAGCAAGGAATCCCACATCGTATTTCATGTTAGGGCCACTTTTACCAGTAACACAAATGCCGGATTAGTGTTAAGCGATTGGAAGTCCGAGTGTCGTGGAGTCACCTGAAAGGATGGGAGGAGTGTCTGGAAGCTGGTGGATTTGCTGAGCCCTTCGGCAGGACTCCCTTGTTAGGGCATGAGAAGGCATGACTGCGCCTCATGCCTGGAGTTACAGCTGATGCCAGCACTTACTCTTTGCTAGGTGTATGAGCAGCCAGCACTGTGATGACTCATGTTTATGAGCCTTCTTTCCACCAGATTTCACCCCTGCAGGCAACAAGTATGCTCGGAAGGCTCTATATGTTCAGATATTGCAAATGCAACCCTTGCACCTGGCGCAGAGGAGGGACTCTGCCATCTCTTGTTGAAGAGCTGCGGCATGGGATATAATTATGAAACCACTCCCAGAGCGCCCTGCCCATCTGACCACACAGCTCACACTGGTGCCCACTGTTACGGAAGGTGACATCTTTCTTGCCATCTCTGCGGAGTGGAGAGAAAATTTGATGTGTGTCTGGGCTGAGTACCTGAGAATAGGTGGGAAGGAAAGGTATAGAAGTCCGGAAAGGAATTCAAAAGTAATATTGTGTACTTTTTATCCAGAGGAAAGGCAGATGTGCCACAGAACTTCAGACCTCATACATGGAGCTCCCTTCTAGCTACAACGTCTGTGAACATTTGCTAGGCCTTGGACAAAACATCAGGCTTCCTGTGGTACCGTAAACCCTGCTGACCCTTCCTGAGCCTTCATACCTCACACAGTCCTGTGTTGAAACAGAAGGCACACTCTATAGGATTGTACTTACAGAGGGTGAACCGTCATAAGGGGCCCATGGAGGCAGTGAGGTACCCAGAGACTAGCAACAGGGAGGGCTGTTACACCCCTAGACCTCCAGGGTGAGAGGGAAACGATGGCACTGGAGCCCCGTGAGAGGCACAGTGCTGGAGAGGAGAGCACTGCTTGGGACCTGTGGCCATGGGGCAAGAGTCAGCAATTTGAATCCTCCCCACCACCTGTGTTTATATGACCCACGAGCAAAGGATGCTTTTTACCTTTTTAAATGGTTATGTTTTAATGGTTATATAAGTACTTATATAATACCCTCCATTTTTCTCTTGACCTGCAAAGCCTACCATCTTTACTCTCTGGCTCTTTCTAGAAACTGTTTGCAGACTCCCCTGGGCTACAGGAATGCAGCCACTGCTGGGGGCAGGAAGACTGGGAGGGAGCAGAAGGAACAAATCCCCCAATTTGGCCTCCTCTTGCTCTCTCATCTCTTTCTGGTACCACCTATTGGCCTAGAGGAAGCCAGCTGGTGTAGAAGCAGGCTTCCAAGGCATGGAGCAAGGGAGGCGCAGAAACAGAGACAATGATGGCGTCAGGCAGCACATGGAGAATCATCTCCCCACGCTGTGCCTGTCTTCCAACCCTGCTATAAACAGAGAAAATATCTCCACCTAGCACAAAACTTTCAGCAGGTCCTGGGAAAACTCCTTGCTCCACAGCAACAGTGGCCAGAATTATATACATATTTAAGTGGATTGCACTGGAGTCGCCTTTTTTCATGCATTCCAGGAAATAGAGTTTAGAAGGCGAGCCCAGTTGCTAAGCAACCCCAGTGGGAGCCCAGCGAGGGAATAGGGCCACAATGGTCTCTTTTCCACCCACTGTCCCCCAGCCTAATTTAAGGCAGTGACCACACCGACCACACTTCTCCCCATCCTCATTCCAGGCCATGATCAGGAAAATTTCCCTGATATTTAACCTGCAGTTTTGTTTGCTCGATTTTCACTGCCCAGATTGACAATACCCCATGCTTCTCATTAAATTAGTACTGACCATTTCAGACAAGTTAAGTCATACTCAGCTATATGGTCACCAGATAGATTAAAACCAGAACTGACAGCAGGTTTGTTGGAAGGCTTGCAGCCTTTTAGCTCTTCCTCGTGACTGAAGTGACAGCAATGACAGCAATGACAGCTGAAGGACAAAAACCAGACCCTGGATTGCCAGGCAGGTGAGCTGGTCCCTGCAAGAGAGACAGACTATGATGGGCAGAGTTGGCCTGTCCACTTGCAGGGTTGAGGAGGAAGGTGATCTTCTGCATCTTCCCTGTAGGGCCACCTGTCATCCTTGGCCTTAAACACCTTGACCTTATAGTCAAGCAACTTTCAGTCCTAACACTAATCTGGATGAAGCCATATAGAGCCAAGAAAGACAAACCAGAGCAGCAAGTTTTATCAGATGTGCTTTTGAGGCTAAACAGATTTCCTCCCTTTCTAGCTACTTTTTAGAATGGTTCCAAGGTTTTCTTAAAGAAAAACCATAAGAAAAAAATAGGAAAAAAAGTTACACTGTGTGTAGGGAAAGCTTCCAACCTTTTTCATTAACTTAAATGCATTAAATGTGTTCATTAATTTCATTGAAGGGAAGCCTGGGTCACAGTATCTACTGTGTATTTCAAAGTATATAAATTCAGGTGTCAGCCTCTTAAACTGAACTATCCTCAGAATTTTCAATTTCTGACTAATTTCCAACGAACTCAAGCAGACAAATGAGAAGACACAGCTGCTGCCTGGCTGGAAAAAAGAAACAGAAAGCCAGCCACAACACTTGTGGGCCAGGGTGCTTTGAGTGATGATCACAGAAACTTGCCCAGCTCAGTCGTATTGTGCAGAAGGAAGCGAAAAGGAAGTGTATAGTCTGTCTATCTGTGTGGATTCAAATTATTGTCTGAAGCTGAGTGAGATACAGTTTGGGAGCCTGGAATTAGTAAATATTTGATTATTTTGTTGTCAAACTGTGTTGACTCCATAAGGTAGAAAGCTGTTTTTAAATGCCAGCTAATGGCATTCTGGCAGGAGTTCTGAGGTTTGTGGAGAAATTTTTGTTTTAGCTTCGCATGGGCAGTTCAGCATTTCACCAGGGGAGTAAGGATCAGGGTCTAAAATCATCATGTGGAGAGGTTTCTCCATGCTGGACACCCAAATCTGAGATAAATAAAGTTGCCTCAACAGAGAAGGTTTCTCTCAGGCTTTACAGAAAGCCTAAAGGCCTGTGGGAAGAATCCCTAAGACCCTTTTGGCCTCTAAAGACTATGATAAGAAGACCCTTCTGCTACTGTCTTTAAATGCCAGGCTTCTGCCTACATTCAGAAAATCTAGGCCCCAAGAGCCTCCACCATGGACTTCTTCTTAACTTTAGAGGGTTTTTTCTTTTTAATCCTCATGTCAGTCAGTTGTAACCATTCTTTTTCTAAAGCTTTAACTCTTGCACTAAAAGCTACCCAATAGCGGAGTCAAAAGTGGAGAGCTACATAAATTACCCAGATTGTTTTCCGTGCCGCAGATCGGGGACTTTGGGTTCATTTTGGATCAGCCAGAAGTCAGAACATCTGTCATACAATGGAACCCGTCTTGCTTTGGCCAGAAGTGCCAATGACAGCTCACCTGGGCGAGACTCACACTGCAAGTCAGTCTAGATCCCAAGTGCTAAGAATGTCTTTATTTTTCAGAATAACCTTCAAAAGCAGACAGTACTGCTCCTCCCATTTACAAATGGAAAAACCAAGACAGAAAGAAGTTAAGTACTTTGCCCAAATTCATACTGCTAGTATGATGGTTCGTGGTTTATTTTATTAACTGCAGTACATCCGTTTGGGCTAGCAATTAAATCTGACATTAATCAATAGACAGAGAGAGCACAAGGAGCCTGGAGGTCAAAGACTCCTCGAGAAATTCTTCACTGGGTGAGTGACAGCTATGAGAGTCTGGGCCAAAGCAGGATCCGTGGAGACGGTGGGACCAGGCCAGGCAGGGAGCGCTGACAGGAGAGCTACCACAGACTGTCCCCAAGATGTGCTTGGTGTTGGCCACGCAGAAGTGACAGAGAGAGGAGAGGTTAAAGTGATCTTCTGGTGTCAGGTTGTGCAAAAAGGGGAGCAGCTTTGGGGAGAAGAAAATTCATTCTAGTTGTGATGTGTGGGTTTTGATACCCGTGACACATCCACTTTGCAGTTAAGGGTCGTTGGGTCACTGGAGATCCACGTTGCTGGAGCTCAAGGCAGGCCCAAGCTGAAGACAGAGTCTGTGAGCTAGGGGAGTAGATGAGCACACTCAAGCCACAGGAGCCGAAGAAGCTGAAGGTTCTAACCAGGGAGGGAAGAGGCCGAGGCTGAGAGTCCAGAAGGGAAACTCAGCACAGCGGATCTCTGAGATGGACTGAGTGAAATAAATGTCTGAGTGTTTGGCAGTCAGGATGCCAGGGTAGGGGTGGCCTTGGCAAGAGCAGTTTTGGTGGAGGAATTGAAGCGGAAGCCCAACTAGGAGAAGAGGAAAAACTGCAGGCGGGTTTGAAGTACATAGAGGATGGGCAGATACATCTCACAAAGTTTAATTCATTAGATTATTACACCCTGTATTATGTTCTCTTGTAATCTTTCTACATAGTTGTCCAAATTATCATTTCGATGACTTTACTGCAAGCACAGATAACATGTAATGAGTATCTTCTCTGAGACAAGAACCTAACTTTAATATTTAGTTTAAAGTATTATGAGTCTCTAGTGTAGACAGTACTTGTATCTCCATCATAATGATGAGAAAAGTAAGGCTTAGGGAGACGAAATGGCATGTTCAAGCTTGTCCAAGCAACGTATCTCCTCGTGAGGGGAACCCAGCTACAGACTCGGGCTGTCTGACTTCAGTACTTTGTGCTTAAGCTCTGCACCATGATATGTTGCCACAAAGAGCCTAATTTACTACCTTTCTCCTGTGACTAGACATCTAGGCTGTTTCTGCTCTTTTGCTATGCACGTAGCTTTAAATTTCTGCTGAGTTAATTAATATACTTCTTCACCAGCCACATTTTTATCCCATCTCCTTGCTCCTCATTTGTCAAGGAGTTGAGTGATTAACACACACAGCGATGTGGGTGGGCTGATTTACAAAGCTAAATACTGGGCATCCCTCCCTCCTCCTCAAAAAAAAAAAAATGGTGTGGGGAGAGAAAGAAGGCATTTATCCAGGAAATCCACCTGGTTAGACCCTGAACTATAAATGCTTATCCCAAAGAACTCTAAAGAAAAACATTTAGCTGATGATTGAAATCATTTAATGCAGAAAACCATGCTGAACACAGCAGCAGTTCTATCCAGCACTCTAAAGTCATTTCAAAATATTTTCAAAGGCTTTTGTAAATTCCTTCCAAAGGAGATGAGAAACATTACACTTGGCAAGATAAAGTTTAACCCCCGGAAGCTCAAACAACAGTTGACAAAGGTTCAAGAGAACAGTGTACACCCACACATGGGTGCACACACTCATACCCACACAGCTGAAACAAAATTTTTCACTAAATAATACTTCTCCTTGCCATGTACAATTAACCCTAACATTTTCTTTTCCGTTCTATTTTTCAAAATTCTAATCCCAACACACAAAATTGGTCTCATGAGATTTAAAGAGCCGCAGCTTACAGTTTAGAAACCCTATTCCAAGGCTCTTCGTGAAAGCACTACAACCAGAAGATGTGCACGAGGACAAATCTGCAGATGGTGTAATAGAAAGTATATGACAGACACGGGTTTCAATCACGACTCCCTCCTGTTTATAAGCTGTGTGCCTTTGGGCAAGTTACCTGATCACTCTGGCCTTGCATTTCCTCCCTGCCACTTTCCTGGACTGTTGACAGAATGAAATGAGAGAACCTAGCACCTAGGAGCATCCATCACCCAGTAACTGAGCACCACATTCGGTCTTGAGGGCTGGGCATATGGCAGAAAACAAAACCAACAGAACTCGGCTTCCCTGGAGCCAGCATTCCAGTGGACAGAGACAGTAGATAAGCAAATTAAACATAAATATGGGAACAATAAGGGCTATATCCTATCATTGCTGTAACAAAGTAGCACTAACTTAGAGGCTTAACACAACATGAATTTATTGTCTTACAGTTCTGGAGGTCAGGAACCCAAACCCGGCCTTACTACCATCAAGGTGTTGGTGGGCCTGTGTTCTTTTCGGAGGTTTAGGCAAGCATTCATTTCTTTATTTTTTCAAGATTCTAGAGGCTGCCCACACTCATTGGCTTGTGCCTCCTTTCACTTCCAAAGCCACCAACATTGGGCTGAGTCCTTCTCAGAGTGAACTGCTTTGTCTCTGCTTCTGCCAGCACTTTTCTGTCTCGGACCTTCCCAGCTCCCTCTATAAGGAATTTCTATGCTTGATTGGGCCCACCTGGATGGCCAGACTGTCAACACCCTTAATTTAACCATATCTGCAAAGTCCTTTTTGCCACAGAAGGTAACATATGCATCTGGTTCCAGAGATTTAGGGGTCAGTCCTGGGGGACACCTTATCATAAAATGTGAAAATCTTGGCACCAACAGATTCGCTGTTCTGTTATCTGTAGTGTTGGGTCATCTATCTCTGGAGCCTGGGCCTACAGAGCAAGTTGTAGCTGAAGATGAGCTTGGCACACAGCCAGAGGTCTGCATCCCGGGAGCCTTTGGTTGGCTTTGTCCTGTCAAGAGGGCAAGGAATTTTCCCAAAATTGTTATCTTTGTCTTCATTTATGAACTCTGGGCACCAAATGGGAAGAAGAAACTTTAGTGAAAGTGGGAGGGATTGGCTTATGGTGTAAAGATATGCCCAGAAATGTGGTAAAGACAAAAGCCAAGTGCCTGAAAGACCTTCCTATTTGCAAATTCAGAGCTGCACTCAGATCTCAGGTGTATCCTTCATAAACACCAGGGTCTATTTGTCTCTTTGCCTACATTTGTGAACCTTGAATTTTATGTTTAGGGACTGAAGAGTCACTAGTCCTGTCACAACCCTGTTCCTAGCGCTGTGCTGTTCACAAGGCGGAAGAATCATGGAGAGCTGGATGTGTCGACAGTGGCTGGCTAGTGGTCTGGTTTTGTATGTAATCTTGCTGCCTTTGTTTTATTTCAGGGAAAACTCGATGCCTTGTGGGTCCTACTAAGGAAAGGATATGATCGTGTGTCTGTGATGCGGCCACAGCCAGGAGACACGGTAGGACTCCTTCATGGACACACCCACACACATACACTTCTTTTTTTCTCTCTGTATCTTGGTAGAGCTGTGATAACTCCAGATACACAAATCCAGCTATTACTTTATGTTGTCCCAAATCAGATACTAATCTTCAAAATTCTGCTTGCCCAAGACCTTGAGTTTTTCTTTGGTTCCAAAATGGATTTTGGCAGAAAAAGATTGAATTTCTCATCTTAGAGGTACAGTGAGTACTAGAGCAGATTTGGGTCGAACTTCGGGCAGTTGCAGGAGGGAGCACTGCTGGTCTTAGGCACAGTGGCCAGTGGCAAGGAACAGAGTGCCAGTACCACAAGGTCAGGATGAAGCAAGAGGGGGCTACAGGGAAATCTTACCATCTTCCAGCAGGTGTAGTGCCCAACTGTGCAGGACTGTGGGGGGATATTTATCTCGGGTGAGGGTTTGTTGGGAACTGCCAGAGCCAAGTATGGAGCGTCTCTAATCAGGAGGGGTTATAGATGTGGAACCCACAAAGACCTGAGAAGTCATCCAGCCCACGTCTGCATTTTTTGTAAATGAGGAAACAGAGAAGAGAAATTGAATAATTTGTTCTGGTTTAGAAACTGACACTGCTATTTGTTTTTGTCAGAACTGGTCGCTCTTCCACAGTTTTCACAGAGCGAGGCATGTTATCAAATTCTCCTTCAATTTCCTACCACCTGCATCTTCCATTCACATCTTTGAAAATCAGGCCCATTTATCCGAAAGCAAAAGGTGTTTAATTTAGAGTTCTTTTTCAAATCAGGCAGACTTGGGTTTGAATATCACTTCCTTCCTGGCTGGAAAATTTTAGGAGAGCCACCTAATCTTTCTATTTCATCTTTATAAAATAAATGACAAAACTCCATAGTGTGCCTTGTGGAAGATGGTAATTCTTGTAAAACATTTGGCTTAGTGTTGAGCGTAGCATGATTCTCAATCAGTGGCAAATATTATGGTTGTTTACTACATGCTTTTCTACTGTGTATGAGTGGTTGGTGCCAAACTTCAAGCCACATTGCAATTGGTGTGTGCTGGATACACTACATCTTTGCCTTGCTCGTTCTCCAACATAACATCTCTACCAAATACGAGCAGAGTCTGATAGACAGGCCCCTGCTACCACATTCACTTTGCATCTGGTACAGTGGGAAGTTTGTGACTTGGGGGATTGAACCTTAAAATTTCACAGCTTGTGAGAGCTACTACCTAGCTAGCCCTTCTTTCTCCAAGTTGTGGCAGGGATGGCAGGGAAGTGTGTTGTGAAACCAGGTCATACAAATGTTGGATCAACTTGGCTGTTATGGCATATGGAATTTTTTTATGTGACAGTCAACAGGAATGAATTTCTACAGCAAATTTTAAAGTAAAAATCCTGTGGTTAACAGAAATGGACCCAGACTGCAAAGTTAGTATTCGGGAAAGTATTCGGCCTTTTAAATTATGCATTTGGTTTCTGGGGTGAAAGTGAGGTTTTAAGCATTCGTGATACTTATCTAACAGATTAAGAAAAATAATAGAGTTCAGTAGTACTATTTTTGTGACAGAACATGCTGATACAATGTACAATTCCTTTTTTTTCCCCCTGAGCAACTAAAGAACATTTCCACTAAAAATATGTTAATATTCCATTCTCAACTGATTACTTTGGCAGAAACAAATTCATAAACTGGATCAACCTAAGAAGCGGTAGGGGTATAAGAAAAAGAAAGGGTGAAAGAAATATCACTTATATTCAATGTTCAGGGCACAAAGCTGGTTGTATAAATCCAAGAACAATGAAAAAGGAACTTATGGAATGTCCCTTAATGTATCACACCTAAATTGAATGTCTTGCTTACTAATTCTGAATGAAAGCTTGTGTTAGCTTTTAAGGATGTGAAGGCATTAAATATGCTTTTTTAAAAATGCAATGCCATCTTGAGCTTCCGTTACCAATCACACAAAATAACAGATTTGAAAGTACAGGATGTGTAAGAATTAGGATACATTTGAACACATTCTCAGTGCTATTTCAGATTCCAATTATCCGGTCTATTTTGGACTTTCTTTACAGAAATTCTGCTAAAATTGCAAGATATGTGGGAGGAAACAGATGCAGAGAATTGTGTCCTTGTCGTCATGGCAATGGTCACACACTTCTCCATGTACACATGGAGCTACACAAGAACAGTCACAGACTGGGTAGGAGCTGCAATCCAGAGCTGTCTCATGACTTCTCAGGAGAGAATTTCATGGGCATCCGTGGGCAGCCAGGGCCATATTACAGCCTGGTCCACATGCTTCCTGTGTTTTGTTTTGCATAACCTTAGCAGACTCACTACAGACCTGCATGTCTTGCCCGGTATGGACTGTAGGAATTCTTCAGCACTGATTTATGAGGCTGACCACATTTTCCATAAACTAAACATGACAACATCCAGCCATGTGCTCATGAACAAGAGTCATAGGTTCTGAATTTTTCCTTTAAAACAAAACAAAAACAAAAACCACCAGTTACACTCTCAGCGGCATTCCAAATTGCTTCAAACACATGTTGACCTCACAGGAACCTGGCAATTCTTCCACCTTAGTTCCTGTCTGCTCCGTCCCTCCCCCAGCTAACATAGTCCACAAGCAGGCACAGCCCACCAGCAAGGCCTCTGGAGCTGCTGAAAAGTCTGACTCCTCCAGCCCCACCACAGAGCAGGGGCTTGCTAGACGCCTGAGCCCAGAGCCACCGCCTTTCCCTAAGATTGGTGCTAGAAACCGTAGAGAATAGTGTCATAATGAACTGACATAATACCTTGTATTCATTCTTTGAATAGTAGAAGGTGACTTGGGTTTACTGTAGGTCCTTACAGTGAACAGAACTAGCACTACAGGTCGAAGCCCCAGGAGAGCAGATTTCATCTAAAGAACTAGAGGGTAAGAGTTTTAACAACAGAAGGGGCTAGTGCCCCTGTAACTGACACCACAGTACTAGAATAACATAAGTTGACTCGTGTAGCCAGGATGGAGTAGGAGAGCTCCGTAGCAGGTCGGTGGTCCTGAAACAAGCCTCCGAGGAGTTTCTGAGTGGCACTCACGCTGCCCGCCTGGACACCGCGCTTTAAGAACCAGTGAGATAAACTGAACAAGATGACAGTCCAGGCCCCTCTAATCCTGAGGGCTTGGATTCTAAATCAGTATGTTCATGAGTACCTGACCCCCCAGGCATTGCTCCCTCTATTACTCCACAGAGCAGACAATTGAAGAGTAACTAGTTTAGCTTAAATCTGAATATTCAGCACCAATCAGTTGTAGAGAAGCTCTTCCCACTTGCAGACAGTACTGTTCCTAGACTGCTAATTTCAAATACAGAAAGGTAAGGGAATTCGGAAATCACAGTTCATGAAATCCAGTGATTTCTAACCTGGCTGGAAAGCACTGATACCTGGGTCCCCCACCGAGGCTCTATGTAACTGCCCAGGAGGAGGTGTGGGCAGTGGGGTTCTAGAAGCTCCCTGCCGATTCTAATGGACAGTCATGGCCAAGAACCAGTGAGCAGGTCCAAGTCCCCATTTTTCACACAGACAGCTTCTTATCTTTCCTTCCTAAGAGTCTCATAGGCCAAAGGGAAGTAGACAATTACCATCCTCATGTGCTTTCAATAGTCTTTTTCTCCCAGGAAGATGGCTAACTTAGATTCTGGCTGCTATTATCATTACTGCTTGGGTAAAGAAGATAGAAAAAAGACAATATAATTCTCTGATTTTACTGGAAGGAATTCAATTAATCTATCGACTAGCCTAAGCCTCCCTAGTCTTTTCCCACTAACATGAACTCCACCCTTTTCACTTGCTCCTAGATGGCCCACTATGTCTGCTTTTGTTTTGTTTTCAGTCCCCTGGTTGATCTCTGATCAGGCATTGGGAGGCTGGTAAATTCCATTTCTATCTACACACAAAACATTTGGGCGCTCTGAGTTTATTTTGCAAGGCCAGGTCCCCTTGAAATCAGAAGAGACCCGAGGAAACACACACGAAATACACATAAACAATGTTTGAAGCTCATCTGAAGTCCAGCCCCAGAGGTTATGAAATCCTCTCCCAGAGCTCCAAGTCCAGCTTCAGGGCTGCCTTCTGCACAGCTGTTTCCAATAAGGGAACGAGGCCAGTCACATGGGCACCGTGTCTCCCTGACGTCTCGGAGACTAAAATGGCCTAGACGGGTTATCTCCCAGGAGAGCATCCTCAGCCGGTCCTCCCAAACAGAGGAGCCCCTGTAGCATAAGCAGACCTCGGGAAAAGCATCCGCATTCTGTTTCTCTCTCTTCTCCCTCTTTTACTTGCCCTGCGTTTCCTCTTTCTTCTTCCACTTTTCCTTTTCCTTCTTTCTTTCGTTTTTCTTTTTCTCTCTTGCTTTCTGCACTGCCAGTTTTAAAGGCTCATCATGGCTACCTGCCCTGAAACAATCAAACATCTACTGTGCTCCCATTAGAAACCCATTTCTGACATGAGCACTAGATTCTAGCTGCGTGGAGTTCAGTGCATGGTGTGGACCAGACAAGGGTCAAGCACTGAATTAACTGCAGGTGGTTACAGAAGCACCAACCCATTAGTGGTAATGCAGAGTACCACTGTCTCCATTTGACAGAGCAGAAACTAATGCTCAGGAAATGTCATTCACTTTTCCAAGGACACACAGCTGGTCATAGGTGGATCTGAGGTATGAGTTCAACACTTCCAGACTTGAACGTCCATGCAGCAGATTCCCAAACTCCTTTGCTCATTCAACAGATCCACACTGAGCACCTTCTATAAACTGGGCACTGTGTTGGTGCTGGGTGGTCAGCAGTGAATAAAGAGCAGGGCAAATAGGCACATCCCTAAGTACCATCTGGCATGAATGGCCCTGTGAAGGAGCTGAGTTCAGTGAGATGTGAAGGATGCTCCTAGGAAGGCATCTCCTCATCTTAGAGTCAAAAGTAGCTTTTCAAAGAAACATCTAAACTGAGACCAAAAGAGAAGGAGAGTAGTCTAATGAGAGGGAAGTCTGAGCAAAGATCTGCAGGCAAGGCTTTGGCTCCTTCAGGAGATGCCAAGTGTGTGACAGAGGAGGACAGAGTGCTAGACAGTGACAGAAGAGACAGGGAGGCACGTGGGGTACCGTCCGTGGGATCCCCACCCTTGGGACAGCGACAATTACTGCAGGCACAATGAGAGGCTTATCGCAGGTGTGTTTTAGCAAGATCACACTAACTGGTTGTGGATGTGGTATCAGACATGATGGTGAGGAAGACAGAGACCTAATACAAGAGATATTGAGGAAACGGTTGCTGACCTGGTACCTGCTTAGGTGTGGAAGATGGGAGAGGAAAATGTCAGGAGGACGCGAGTCTCACCTAAGTGACAGAGCCGGCCAAGTTGCCACTCACAGGGAGGGAGAGCACCAGAAGGGCAGAGAGTTGGCGGTACCTGTACGACATCAAAGAGATGGACGGGAGCAGGCCAGGACCAGGGTGTGGTGTGTGAGGGACCAAGGACAGGAACTCAGGGGAAGTGCTTGCTGCCAGGGTCAGGAAAGTGTAGGGCCAGCCCCTGCAGGGATCTAGGAGGAAGTGCCCAGAGCACCCATGAGCTGTAAGTTCTGCTCCCCAGAGAGTTCTGAGCTGGAGATCCAGACCTGGGAGTCATCGGCATAGCAACTGAGACTAATGTGAACAGACAGGAAACCAGGCAGAGAGGAAAAGAGAAGGTTAAGCCTCAAACTCCAAGAGTCACATCCTTTAAATGGGGCAGAAAAAGTAAGAGGGGAACAAGAAAGAGGCTAAGAAGGGCTCAGAGAGGAAGTAGCAGCAGGCAAGTCTGAAGTCATGGAAGGTTCGGGAAGATGATACATCATGGAGAAGAGTGCAATCAATAGCGTCAAGTGACGGAAAATTAAAACATACACAGAGTGCAGAATGATGTGAGCAGAAGTGAATTTTCACTTTGGCAAGAAAAGAATGAGAGGGAAGCTAAGCAGGAGCTGGAGGAGATCTGGAGCTGGGCAAAAGGGTGCTTCATCAAATTAAGACGGATGAACATGAGTGTGGTGAGGCTGAGTGTGGCAAAGTGTTCATGACAGACCGGCAGAGAAGGGGTTGAACAGAAACGCTCATGGAGTACAAGAGCCTTAGGAGAAGAGGGCAGAGGACCTGCAGGCTAGGAAGTGTCCCTCTTCCTTGATGATGTGGGTGGCAGAGCCCAGGTTTAGGCAAAAGGACAGAAAGCTGTGGGGGAGCAGGGCAGCTGGGACAGAGCGCCTGAAGACAGGAGGAAGCCAGCCACGCCTGGGAAGCCCACTGCAGAGTGAATGTCTCCACTTCATGTAGGAAACATGATGTGCAGATTCAACAGAAGGACACGTGTGACTTGTTCCAATAGATGAGAGTTCATTTTCTTCAGAGAAAACAATTGATTTCAGAGAATTTTAGTTACATCTCAACATGTGTGAAAAACTTCTCAGAATTATTTTCTTGTGTTCAAAAGGGCAGTAATGAAAAGAATCAAGTTATGTAAAAACTAAGGTCATTATGAGAAGGTCAATTTTTTTATGCAATAGATGACACATTTGTATTGGCCTGGAGCAAACAGAGATCTTCAGAATTTTTATCACTGTCTGACAGCAGGCTGTAAGGCCCCCAACAGATTTGGAGGGAAAGTCCAGTTTGCTGGCCACTGATTTGACCTTTTATAAACTTTTGTAAGAAGTGGGTCATTTAAGACAAAAGAAAAAAAAGCAAATTATAGGAGATATTCCTAGAGGGTGTGATTTTTTTTGGCACAGCATCTTCTCTGGATGTTTGAATTCTCAGTAGTATTCATTCAGTTCTCACCCTTGGAAATCTGTTACTTCATTGTCTTATTGGAATGGGGGATGAGTACTTAGAATTCCTGGCTTACTTTACTGAATTTAAAAAGAACAAGTTCAAAACACCCTCTGTCCACAGCAAAAACCAGATTCTACCCAAAACCTTAAAAGTTTCTGCTTTTCAGAAGAATTAAATCCAAAATTGGTGCTGCAAAATATACCACCTTAATTTTTTTTTCCCTTGTGCCAAATTCCTTCCCTAGTGGAAGTGTCTCTGAGTGTGAAGATAATTGATATGATTGAGTCTTTTCTGCCTCTCTTCCTCGCTCCCTGCCTCTCCCTCACTTCCAATCCACATAATCAGACTCCTTTTCCACATGCATGTACATTCTTCTGCTTCTGTCCTCCTCTTCATCATCATCATTTTGTAGGTTCTCTGAGGATTTCCAACTTCAGATTGCCTCATCTCCCAGGCAGCTGCAACAACAGAAATTCAAGTCCTGATATCAAGTTGCAAATAGCAAACAGGGGAGAAGTAAATGCTAGACACTGAATAAGACAGGGCTGGGTAATAAAGCCCCACTGCTCAAATTCTGTGACCTCATTTTTTGCCTTCCAACCAGAATCGGGATTGAGGAAAGTCAGACTCAACTCTAGGGTCAAAATTTTACCCAAGTTCACCATGTTTTAGAAAGTTTGCTCCTTTGTCTAAACAGAATGTTTATGCCTAGCACTTGGGTTCTATGGACTCATTCCTTTAGATGATGACATTGGGTATAATCGTCTTTAGGGATATCTTACATCTCTGTGATAAGCGTCATCTGAGAATCACTAGAACCGGGTTGGTGGGAAATTCCGTTGTGGCCTGAAAGTGTTGGATTGAATCATGGAGAGCAGAACCTGGCCTGGGGGATAAACGTCACAAATTCACAGTGTGGGGAAGAGCCAACCTGCTGTGAACCACCCACACATACCCATCTTCTCTCAGCATTTCCACAATACCTCACCTCAAACTGACACACCTCACCGCCATCCCAAGGTTGGCCTGGCTGGCAGTTCCTCACAATCCCAGTCCCTTCACTTTAGAAAAGAAAATAGAGGTCTTAAAAGGCGGTAGAAAGATCCCCAAGCACTCCCAGGTACATTATCTCATTCATTCACCTTGCTTTATCGCTTTCTTGCATATAAGAACAAGGAGGTTCAGATAAGGTCCCTGGGCCCTTTAAGATCCCAAAGAATGTTAATCAAAGTGGCAAGACTAGAACCTGCCGGCCCTACACTGCCTGACTCTTCCTGAGTCCTCGACCAAGGCCCAGAGGAGGGGGCAGTTGAGATCAAGCTTGCTCTCAAAAAGAAGAGAGACCCAGATCCAACTTTGGAATGCAGAGCTAGCCTTTGCCACCCAGTCACCTCCCTGTCTGTCCCCCTCTCTTCTTCCACCTCCCTTCTTTCCATTTTTATACCCTGCCCAAGATGCCTGTAAGTGCTGAAGCCCTGCCGCATGGGCCTGCTGTCCTGCACAGTGTGCTGTGTTCGTTTGTTCTCCCTGATTCTCTGCCTCTCCCTTTACTACCGACACTGTGTCTGAGGCAGAGGGTGCCTTTTCATTCAAGGAAGAGGGTTTTGACTTCAGCAGCCAGCAGCCTAGGCAGACAGGACTTAGCACAAACAAGCAAATCTCCTGCCCTTGAGGTGTGTCCATTGGAGCAGTCAGGAAAGATTACTAAATTACAATTCCATGTGGTAAGTGCTGTGAGAGGCAGTTTGGAGTTTTTTGGGAGTATGGAATGAGAAGGTCTAACCCAGGCCAGGAATCAAGGAAGATTTCCAAAGCTGGGAAGCCCTCTGCCTGAGAGCTGAAGGAGGAACTGTCCCTGTGAAGTGAGGGAAGAAACTTCTGGAGGGAAGGAACAGCACCTGTGAGGCCCACACAGGAGGGGGCCTGGGAGAGAAGGCCCAGGCTGACACCAAAGACAGGCAGGGGAGAGGCACCACACCACACGCCTGGCTTTGCCTTCTCCTCACTCTGGTCTAATCAGATCCTTTGACTCAGTTGATGTCCCCTTCCCTGCTCATTGTCCGGCTCTTCCTTCCTTCCGTGCTTACAGCTGGTGCCACAAAGTTTAACCAACACTGACTTTTTAGTTCCTCAAAGAGGTGAAAGCCGTTTGAGAGAGGGGACCAGAGCTTTTTTTTTTTAACTTTCCCTCACAACACCCAGAACACAACTCAGTTTGTTTCCTTATCCCAGAGATCATGGCTTTTTCTGCAGCCCCGAGTTCACAGCTGTTGTAAACTTTTTAAATGTTCCCTTCATAGGCTACCTCATTTTAGTAGTGAGCAAAGAGGCATCTCGCGGATGCTCTGTTTTTTAATAATGAGAAAGAGGTCACAAGGTCTAGAGGCTCCTCCAGATAAAATGAGGCTGACAGATGGCTATTAAAACACTGTCCCTTCATTACAATTGCTGCTGTAGTTGTCATTTATTAGTAACTTTGACATTTAAAATCTTTGTTTGAAAATTGCTTTAAGCAAATATTATAGGAATGTATTTGTCAGATTTAGAGTTTTTCCATATTTTTTTCTTTTTGGCTAACACTGTGGAGAGCAAAGTCATGTTCAGAGTCTATAGTGACAAGAGAATTAGCCTTGGGGGTGCTCATTTCATTCCTCTACCCCTCAGCAGCCCTGTCCATTTCTGGGTTTCTCTCAACTTTTGGACCGAGTTGCCCCACTGAATGATGTGGCTCTAGCACCTGAAACTAGGCTTTGGCCTCAGTGGCTGGCATGGCCTCCTTTTTGGTGAGTCTGGGCTCCAACTCAAATACGAGTTTTAAGTGAGAGTAAGTCTTGTGTAAGCTTTTCCATATACTTTCCTGCTTACCAATGGTGAATAGTAATAGGCAAGTCTAAATGTCAGAGTCTGGAAAATTGAACACAGTAATAGACAACCGCTCCTCTTAGCAGTATAGCTCACAAAATTGGACCCAATGGAAAGTGCACAGTGGTGTCATCCCGATTGCTGTGGAAGATAGAAAGTGCTCTGCAGGACAGATTCAGTGCAAGACAGAAGCGTCAGCTTCCACACAAGCTAACCTGCCATGTGAAAATCCCAGTTTTTCCCAGCACACTGCTGTGCTTGCAGATTTCTGCACTCTTCAGTGCTAGACCGAATTCTCCAACTCTTAGAGTGGCATCCGCAGCCAGGTTTTGATGCCGTGTCCTTCATAAATAAATTCATCCAATCTGTGTCTAAAAACAGTCCAAGACTAGGCTAATAGATTTATGGGTCAAAAAAGAACACATAACTTTTGGATAACTTTGTAATAATGCTCTCTCAAGCTCATTCCATTAATATTGTGTTTTGTGTTAATCCATTTCCAAGTTTGATTTTGTTTTAATGACACCAGTTTGATTATTGCAGTTCTTTAATTTTGTAAACAATAGCAAAGTTCCACCATGAAGAAACAAAGTTTCTCATAAATCTTCCCTAGAAACACTAGGGTTAGAAGAAAGAAACAGGATTTAGTGTTAAATGAGTTCTTCCCAGCTAGCAGTTCCAGAAGATACTGTAGCTAGATAGGTAGGAAGAAGGGGAGAGAGCGAGAAACAGAGAGGAAGGGAGGGAGGGAGGGAGTGTGACAGAGAGAGAGTGAGGGATTCAAATACAGTTTTAAATGTCTTAACAAATCTTTGGAGCTCAGAAAATGAAAGTATTTCCAAGACAGAAATGTAGTGTCTTCAATTTTTTTTCTTTTAGGCTCTGAATCAATCAATGGAAGAGTTAACTAGGACTTCTTCCTTTCTGTGTAGTATCACACTAGGCAACTTGGGGGATTACAAGTAGCCTCGTGTCTGTAAAATTTGTGATTTTACTCCCACAAGTAGCAAAAGATGTTCTTAGATCCTGAACCCTTCAAAAGTAAAGTCTGGAGCTGACTGTTCAACAAAGCAACCAGTAGCCATTAGCACTTGAACGTGGCAGGTGAAAAATGACACATGCTATAAATGCAGAATACACTCTGCATTTTCAAAGATGAATATGTCAGGTGGATATACTGCATTAGAGAAAATATATTATTAAAATTAATTTCACCTGTTTCTTTTTACATTTTCTAAACGTAGCTACTAGAAAACTTAAAACCATCCATGGGGTTCATGTTGCTTCTATTGAACACCACTGATCTTGAGGACTAACGCCGAAGACTGTGAGAATAGAGACTGATGTGATTTCATACAGACCTTGAATCCTCCAACCATGTTTATTTTGTGGATGTAATTAGCATCACACTAAGAATTAAAATGGAGTAGGGAGTGGGAAGAAAATAGCTGTCTAGCCTGTAGAAAAGCCCTCTTTAAAGAAGTAACTTTGGAGGATGACATTAAAGGATGCCAGAGGGAGCTGGCCACGTCAAGACAGGCAAGAGCTCGGGCTGGAAAGAGCTTCGCATGCTGGAGGAACACAGAGGCCAGCTCAGGTCGAGAGTGGTGGAGATAGCGGGCAGCAGGCTCCAAGGGGAAGGCGAGGGCCATGGCGGGCAGGGCTCATAAACCACAAAAAGGTGTGCGGCTTTTACTTGGAGCATAACATGAGAGCTTCTAGGAAGAGACATGTGCTAATCCATGTTCTGTACAGACTGCCCTTGACATCGACCCAGTGGGAAGGTCAACTGCAAGGCGGGGCAGAGTGGAAGCCAGGAGGTTGGAGCAGCAGTCTGGGTGAGACATACGATAGTGGTGGTGAGCCACGGCAGACCTAGCAGAAGTTGCCAGAAGTGGGTAGATCTGCAAGTATCGTGGAGAGAAAGCCAAGGAGACTGGCCTCTAGAGGCCTTAACTCTGCTTACAGCAGATTGTCCCTCTGCCCCCTTCATCTGTAGTGTCTTTCTCCAAATGTTCTTTTCTAGGATATCTAATTCATTCCATAATAATGCCCAGAAAGCAGAATGAAACTTGGACATTCTCACCCCTCTGCCTTTGTTAACTCATTGTCCTCTTAATTGTTCACCTTTAGGAATACATTCGTGATAAATAATGAAACTGGCATATTTCGAAATTGCTTCAGTAGGAACAAAAGCAAAGCGATTCCCTCTCAGTTCCATTTTGGCTGGTAGGAAGATCAGCTGTTTGCACATTCATTTGCCCTGCTACCATGTGAAAGCCAAAGCAGAAGGCAGTGGCACACATGCTGACGGTCAGCAAATGTACCAAGCACCCTGAGGGACAGCATGGAGCAGGCTGTCCTGAGAAGGAGGTAGGGGAGGAAAACTGCATTTAAGAACAAGATGATGTGCCATAAAGTGATTGTTTGCTGGAGATAGTACGATACAGAGAGAGAGAGATCTTGGATAGAAGGGTCAGCTGGAGGCCAGAGATGATCCGTAAGACTTCGGAAAGGAGGTGTGATTGAAGCTTTTCCTTAGAGGAAGCCCTCAGGCTTGGGCTAAGTAAAGAAAACAGGGAGGACAAGAGATCAAAACTGGCTGCTGATCAGCAAAAGTTTACATGTGCATGCATGTGGCTATGCAGCTCCCGCTCCAACCAGTGAACATATTCTCTTGGCGTGTGCACTGAGCTTCATTAATACTGAAGGGCGATAAGTGCTCTCATTGCTCAGGAATGAGAACTCGCCCTTCTTCAAGTAGCAACACAGCCAGCGTGGTGTCCCAGGAACACAGAGGGGATCGGCGTGGCAGCAGGTGATAAGCACATCTGCGCGCACTCGACACCCACCTCCCACCTCTGTCCGACATGAGGGAGTTTTTACTCCTTCACATCCGTGAACTACACTCTCCGAGTCCTTCAGGCTCCCGCTGCCTGCCCACGCGAGATGTGTTTTGTGGAACGCCTACTCCACAGCTGCTCATAGGTGTCAAATAAGTTTGGGAAATGATGTGCTGAACAGTGCAAAGCAGTTTTGATTTTCTCTGCAGACCTTCAAAGGTGCTTTAACAAACTGATGTGCATCACGTGTCTTCAGAGAGGGTCTGTGTTATGCCGTATTTCCTAAACATGTAAATTACCGATCTGTTTTTAGAGAGTGTCACTTGGGACTAATGTTCTATGGAAGGCACTTTGGGAAATGCCGAATTAAGCAGTGTTTCTTCTCCTTTCCATAGTTAATCAGACCCCGCCTGCCTCTCAGGAGTCCTGCACAAGGCAATTGGCCCCCAAGACTTGTTTCCACCTACATGCCTCACATATTCCCATCTCTGGCCTTGTGTTCACACCATCCCCAAGCTCAGATTACCCCCTTCCTCTCTCCTCAATGCAACACAATTTATTTGCTCTAGAAAGCTCTCCAGGACTTGGAGACTTCATCTGCCCTGCGCCATTGCAGCGCTGCTTTATGACACACTGTTTGGCATTTGACAGCTGCTGTCTACCCCTTTCTGTCTCTGATGCCTGGCACGTGGTATACATGCAATAAATTCTCTGTTAAAGAGGAGAAGCAGAAAGAAAGAAAAGCAGAAGGTGATCCAAGGAGAAAAGAGGAGGGGAGAGAAAACCAGGAGTGACAGCAGAAAGAGGTGTGATTGCACAAGCTCCTAAATAGAGTGTTTTTAGGTAGGAGACGAAGCCCAGAGAAAGCAGCCTTGACTACTTTGTGGGCAGAAGACCTGCGAGGGTCTTAGAATCAGCCAAGGCGGCTGTCTCGAGTAAGTCCTGGGCCATACTTTGCTGACGGACAGTGTCCATTCATAGGGCTTCAGATATGGGTGATGGGTGCCTAAGAGCAAGACATATATATATATATACACATATACACATACACATATATAAAGCATGTGCATCTATTTCTTCATTGCTTTTTATGAACAGTATAATACAATATGCGGTTGTACGAAATGTTAACATTGAAAACCTACAGAGTACATATTAAAGCCAGAGGCCCACCTCCAGAGCAGTGCCTGCCTCTCACAGAGAAGAGTGTGAAGCTGAAGAGCAGCCGGGGCACTCAGCATGGGGACTGGAGGAAGTTCTACTTCTAGTGGCTCGACGGCTAATCTCATTCTTGGCTAAATGGCCAGTTGCCAGGAGTGGAGACAAGAGAAACATTCCCCCATCTGCCTCACGCTTCTAACTCACACAAATGGCCGCCCCTTTTAACAGACTTGTTTTCCTAACAGGACCAGGCTTTCTTTTTTTCCTGTACATTTAAAAAATGCGGAGCAAAATTGTTCATGCAGTCGACAAGGTTAAGCAGGCACCTCCCACAAAGCCCCTTCTTGGGAAGGTGTCGGTTCATTTCTGTTGACTTACCTTCTGCAAAGGCCAGCGGCCTTGCCAGGGTTCCACCCTGGAAAAGCTCATCTTATGGAAGCACAGCTGGGTGGATTCACCAGACTCCAGCTTCTAACACTCTGTTAAGTGCCCAGATGTATTTCTTTCATGCTTGTTCATAAATTCCATTTTAGAATGTCAAGGCAATACCTAAGTCAGTCTCCCAAATGTGCTTCATGGAGAGAGCCAGCGCCTGGACACCAGGAGCCCTGGGTTCCAGTTAACCTTCCCTCTGACTTTTACAAGCCGCAAGTAGATGATCGTATCCCGGGCGCCAGCACTGAACAATGAGGATTTGCAGGGTGTGGGAAAAGGACAGCCCAGCTCCTTCTGTCCCCCTACCACCCGCCACTGCAGCCCACAGTCAGGCAGGCTCACCCAGAGCAAGACTGAGGCCGGAGTGGGAAGAGCAACACCACACAGACTCATAGACGGCGCCACTGGGAAAAAAGTGCCAGGTGTGGATTAGAGCCCACTCCAGGAGAACATTCCTGGGACGTGTGAGGAGAAGAGGAGAAAGTAATGCTGGAGTCCCCGGTTCATGGATATCAAGCCTTTCCTGCCCCACAGTTCCCTGGCTCCCTGCTCTAGCATGATTGCATTCCTCTCCTTGTGAACACTGGTACCCCGTTTGTAGGAGAAGATTTGTGACACAACACAAAACTTTAGTTTGTTTTCCTCCATTCCTTGTAGACTTTATCCATTGAGAAACATTTTTCTCTTGCCCCGAGTTGTAAACATGGTAGGCTTTGTAATCTGTCAGTCTATTCAAGCTACCAGCAGGTCCAACATCAAAAACATACTCTGAATTTAGTCTTTAAAAAAATCAATCCCAGAGATTAATCAAAGGCAGGGGCAGGTGAGCAGGGAATCTTCCTTGAACCAGGCTCCTTGCAGCTGGCTATGCTCTGTGGGTCCAGCCATGTTTAATGCTGACTTTTTTCCTGTGAGCCACTCTGCGGCAATTCCTTTAGAATCCTTTCTGTGGTCTCCTTGATATGAGCAAATGTTTCTTTATTCACACTATTTTTTGCAACTGCTTTCATGGCCTCTGGGTCTAATTGTGACCCCCACTTCTTGCTGCTAAAGTCCTTCTGTCCTATTAAACGGCCTCTTAGACAGACCCAAGGTGACCTCTTCTCTGGTGTCCTTTCTACACAGACCACACCCACTTTTTGAACCCACAAGTGGCCAGCCCCTTTGTAGCCATCCCTGTCCTAGGGGACAGGCTGCCCCATCTGCTTAGTCACGAGAAGTCTGTGCTCACTATCTTCAGGGGACTCATGCGCAAGCTTTCCATCTGACCCCACGGAGACAGCTCTCCTAGTTGAGGTGAAAAGCCCACGGTGCCTTTTTCCTGTCCCTGGATGGGAGGCCCTCCTGAGACACACAGCACAGCAACTTTGCCTCCTACAAATCCCTTAACAGAACCTTTGCCCTGCTTGCCCCCTTTTATAGCCTTCATCCAGTCCGAGCATCACAGAGGCAGTTTGCAGATGAGCCCTTGGAAATCTGCACTGATTAGTTAGGCATCTCATTAGAATCTCTTATCTCTTGGAGCCTAATCAAAACTTCCATCTTAATTTTCATTGAACACTTACTGCACTCAGATTTTAATTAGCTACATATTTAAATATAAGCCTGGGGACATGGACTTCATCTGGTTTATTCTACTACCAAGTCCCAATAGATGACAGGCACTCACTGAATAATTATTGAATTAATAAATTAACTTATATAAAACATCATCCTCTCCCCCAGTCTGCAAGTTTTAGAAGTAGAAACTGAGATTATTTTTACTCATTTATTCTCCAGAGTCTGGTAGACTGCTGGCCCATAATAGGTACTTTAAAAAGTAGTTTTCTATGCGTTAATGAACCTGGGCAAAAGACTGTATGTGTCTTGTGATTCATGGAGGCTCCATTGACCCAAAGCATCTCCCATCCTTCCTCAAATTCTTCACCTGACAGCATGCTTAATACTCTGCTGATCTCAGCTTCTCTCTGCTAGTTTGAGTACTTTTGACAATGCAGAAATGTCCCCTGGGTAAAAGGAAGCCATCAGTCATTTACACTTAAGGAGGCAGTGGGACTGGAGGAAAGCACAGGAAGACAAGTGCCAAGGGCTGGAAGGGAACTGACAGGGAGCCCTTACAAGCAAGGAGATGGAGGGCCCCGATCTGGGGCACTTTGAGAGGCTGATCAAGGAGACTGAGTATACAAGAGGTAAAAGGGATATTGGAGATAAGTCCAGTGTTTTTTGAAGCTTGATTTTAGCACTTCATCCTCCCACACAATTTTTAAGAATCAATTAATTTTTAGACCTAAAAATAATCTTAAATATTATCAGATTCTGTGGTTTTTCAAACACTTTTAAGTCGAAAAGTGAAATCCATGGGTTGGGGATTCAACTCAGTGGTAGAGTGCTTGCCTAGCAAGTGCAAGGCCCCAAAAGAGAAATCCTTACTTAAATGATATCTTACTAGAAGCCCAATGTGAAAAAAGAATAAGCAGAGATGATCTGGTTCTAGGTGGGTAGTGGGTGCATACACACACACACACACACACACACGTGCGCGCACTCATAGACACACCAGCACACATACAGACATACACAGAAGCATACACACATACAGATATAGACCCACATAACACATACACTCACATATGTACCTGCACATATACAAACATACACCAAAGTATACATATATATATAGACATGTAGACACATACACATACTTGCACACAGACACATATATTCACATATACACACACACACAGGCATCCATTTCTGCCATAGCAGTCTCCAAACCTCGGAGTCTCTGAGTTCTCATGAAACAGTGTGTCCGGACACAGTGAAGGACCCATGGCCATCCTCAGCTATCATCATGTCCAAAAGTCTGGGGTCCAGAGGTCAGAAAATAATGGACGCTAGACACCACTCCTTCCTCCTTGATCAGGGAGCAGACTTTGCCCCTTTGGTTCCCAAACTCTTCATCTATTCTGTAAACATTTGCTAAATGAAAGAAAGAGCCCTTTCATGGAGCCACTGAAGATTTTCTCGTGGGTTTAATACTACCAACAAATATTTATTCAGTGCTTGCTAAATCCTCGACACTGTATTTGGCACTCAGAACAAATGACCATTGCCATTGCTACCTAAACCAATGCTCGTAGGATCCTGCCATTCAATCTGCTCTGAGCCATCTAAATTACAATTCAACATCCAGCCCGCATCTTCCCATCTTTTCCCTGAATGTTCTATGAGACTCTGTGTGAAATGATTTGCTGAGATGCAGATAAACTACATCCGTCACCGTCCCCCACTATGAATCTAGTAAGATTTGCAGACAAAAATGAGGTTTGGCACCGTTTGCTTTCTACAAACCTTCGCTCACAGGGATGACCACTGTTTCCTGTCTTTGGAACTTAGAAGCCATCTGTTTAATAATCTGTCCTAGCTTCCTGCCAAGGACTGACGTGCATCTCTCTAGTCAGCAGTTCCCACCAAAAATGCTTAGGGCCTCAGGGCCTCCCATCCTGCTGCTAGCCAACACCCAGGTCCCAGAAGTGGCTCCCTCATCACTCATCCCTCTAAGCTTTCTCAGAGGGGATGGACTGCTCAGCCACCAAGAGTACTATTTAGTGCATCAGCAACACCCATTCAGGGCTCAGGAGTGTAGGAACAGAGACTTTACAATGAAACAGAACCGGGTTTGCAACCCTGCCTCCTTCTGTGTGGTTTTGTCTAATTACCCCTTTGGAACCTGTAAAATGAGCTCATGGGAGAGTTGTGAAAATCGAACGTAATTTTGGGCATGAAGTGCTCAGCACAGTGTCTGGTGTGTGTTGGCCTGGTTGTTATTACAAGAGAATGATCTCATTGATCCCCTACCTCAAGGCAAAAGAGCCTCTTTGCTATAGATCTTGGATTCTTGTGGAGAAGAAGTCATGAGAGAATGTCTGTCCCTTTTCAGCCCCCTGAACTGTGGCTGAATTTGCTGTCCCAGGTCAGACCAAAGTCCTAGAGGACTGGCCCCAGGGTGCTTCCTGGAGGAAGCTACTTTCCAGACGGACGCACAGGACACACGTGGGCAGCCCTATCCCCAGAGAACTCGGCACAAGGCATTTAGATAGTCTGCCAAATCTCTCGATTTGAGAAGACAGAAGTGGGGCTGGGGATTTAGCTCAATGGTAGAGCGCTTGCTTAGCAAGCACGAGGCCGTGAGTTCGATCCCCAGCATCCAAAAAAAAAAAGACAGAAGCAGGCAGGAGGCCCTTCAAAAGAATAATATGGACCCAAGAAGCAAAGACTATTCAAGTTCAGGATTCCACCCTCACGTGCAAACTGCAGAAATGCCACTGCATGTCTTTGCTGATTAAATTTAAACTGGAAAGATTTGGCAGCAGGTTTTAGATGTTCTAGGTCATTTTCTAAACATATTTTTGGCAGTACTGGGGATTGAACCCGGAGTCTTTGCACTGCATCTCCAGCCTTTTTTAATTTTTTATTTTGAGAGTGTCTCACAAAGCCACTAAGTTGCACAGTCTAGTCTCACACTTCTGATCTTCTTTCCTCAGTCTCCTGGAGTGCTGGTAATTTCTTTTTAAAGTACTTGAGCTAAAAGCAATAGTGCTATGTGACAGCTGGGAATTCTATTTTCAGTTCTGAGGGTAAAAAAAAGAAGGGAGTTTTGATATCTTTTTATATTCTCATACTAATGATAAGTCAGTGGGAAGATTCCACTGTTTGTCAGCCCGAAAGTAGTCGATCCAGTGTGCCGTAGTCACTGATTCACATTGCTTAGAAAATTCAGGCGATTTTGGCTGTCCTCACCGTATGATAGATAAGGACCTAGTAGGTTCAAAGCAGAAAGCTGCTAGGAAGATCTCCCCCGAAGGACAAGGGTGCAGCCAGGCTGCTTTTAATAATGCACTTATTGCCTTCCCAATGAGCCAGGCTGTTCCAGGAGCGATAATACTTCCTGCCTTAACACTGACCAACTTTCAGCAGGAGGCAGAAATCACACTGGGAACAAAACAAAACCACGACAGCCAGGAACCCAGCATCAGAAGGTGAAACCCAGCCCAAAGCATCTGGCTGCTATAACTTACAGCGTTAATAAAAGGCTTACAGAAAACCGAAGGCTATTAAATGTCCCTGCCCCACCTAGACTCACCATTTAATTGAGTGAGGGCCTCAAGTCAGAAGGAATATAAACCGTGCCAAAGGCTGGAGTGACTTTGGTCTGAAAGGCGTAGGTCCAGTTAAAACAAGCCAGGAGCCTTAATCGCTGCTCTGTTTTGACATCAAAAAAATTCTTAGTTCCGCTGATGGTTATGACATAGAGATTTCAATATATATCATTTCATGGACTTTGTGCTTGAAAGAATTAAACCACAAGAAGACCAGTATCACAACTTTCTCACCCACCAGGGATGGACACTTTCTCCCAGACCCAGCCTCATAGTGGGAAGAATTCATCAGCCCCTCATCAGGGTCCAAGTGGTTCCACTATTAATTTGGGGTTCATTCAGAGCATCCAAAAGCAAAACGGGACTGTAGGCCCTCGCTATGACCAGAAAGACTTCTCTAGGGTTAAGTATCTTTCCAACCTACCTGCCAGTTCCCTAAGAGGAGGAAAGTTTGTCTCTTTGAATTATGGATCTTAAATTTAGATAACATCCCAGTGTCCACCAGAAAGAAAAACATACATACAAATGCACACACATACACGGGCACACGCACACACACAGACACACCACTGATGAAAATTAAGGTATTTGTTTCCCCTAAGTGGCTAAAAAGGAGTCTCATTCTGTTGTTCATTCACTGCTCTTGACATTGCTAATTGGGTTCTTTGCCTTGGGCCAGGCACTGTCTTTGTGTGTCATAAACTTCCTGACTGTGAGAACCATTTTCAGTGACTATTAAAATGACAGATTCTCTTAGTTATCCCGTTTCAGTAGGTGCAGGGTGAGCAAGCGGGCGTAGGGTCACCTGAGAGAGAGGTGCTGACCACCCGGGGTGGCCTGAGGGCTAGTTGCTTTCCTTGGCCAGTCATGTCACCCAGGCTGTAACTGGGCTGGGTCCTCCCACACCAACTCAGTAGTGCCTCTTCAATTGATAGTCCCTACTTAAGTGACAAATCTGGCTTTTAATCCTAACTACCATCTCGTTTGATGAAGACTTTTGTTCCAGGTTATCCAATTCTCTTAGCACCCGATACCATGTTCCGGCCAGCAGTCATCAGTGTGTGTGTGTTGCGAAATGCCCGTGAACCACACTTACCAGCTGAGGCAAGAGCTGCCCAGGGCAGCAGGAGCCACCTCGGCATAGACCCTTCCACCGTCAGCCAGTCCCCCTTGGCTGTTGAGTCTTTCCATAACCATCTTCACCCCTCCCTTGTATTTTTTTCTGTGCATTTTTTGAATAGACTCTTAGCTGTTGAAAACCAAAGTCATAGACTGTAAAGAAAATTTTACTGGACAGACACTGTCTCTAACTATACACTGTATCTATTTGCATTTTATTAAATCCACAGCGTTAGAGCCATGATTTAAAGAAATGGGAGGTCAGTTAACCTGAACTCTTTTTGTTTAACATTTATGTTACTGATGGTCCCACCTATTGAAAAGGCAAAAATATGTGACAAATATTCATACAGGACCCAGCAGTCTCACGACCGTGAGGAAAACTTGGAGCTATGTGCTAACTTTCCTCTTTCTGCCTCAGTTTTTCCATCCATGGCAGAGGGCAATGATTTTGGCCACCTCCTCTTTCCACAGAGCTATGGAAGACAAGACCCTGTAAGACAGGGCTTTGCTGGATTTGTGTTTCCTAGATGAAATTAAACATTTGCAGTTGTAGTATCATCCTCTGAAAGGATATTTTCTTCTTTCCAAAATGTTACTGTGAGTGCCTGGAGTGATGAGAAATGCTTAAATTGCAGGTAAATAGAGAAAATAAGTACTTAGTTTCCCCTTGTGTTGTCAGGGGCAACAAATCATTGCTTTGAAATCTCTGGGTCTGTAACACTAGTAAAATTACAACTTACTGTAGAACATAAAAGCTCTTTGTCTCAGATAATAATTATAAATTATGATAATGGCTCTTACAACATATATATATTTATTTTTACCGCTTTAAAGTCATTTTTCAAAACAAGGAATCCATGCTTTAGCTTAAGTTATTGTACTTCTTAGGATGAATTAATGTGCACTGACTCCCCCAGTGGACTGTAAAGATAGAGACCAACATCATCTTCCTAAGCAGAAACTCGTGGGGCCAGTCCTGGCAAAGTACAGAATTGAAGGGTGGAAGTTGGTGCTTGGAGGTTCCTACATTCCAGTGATTCCTTTTGTTGTATGACACTTGTCTTGAGTCTCTTAAAGAGATCATCATTACCTCAAATATAAAGGGTGATTTTATTTGATATATGGTAGGTACACAGCTCATAACAGTCAACTTAATAAAATGTCTACTAAAGAAAACACCACTTAAAGAATTGAGATGAGAGGCTTGCCACAAAAAAGGCGTAAGTAATATTCATTTATTTACAAAGAATTATATGTCTAATGGGAAGACACATAACAGCTGCCTGTTGTCCAGGAGCTTTAATGGGACCCTCCACTTACAGAGGACCAGAACACAGTGGATGCTGTTCTCCAAAATAACTACCTCCCATTGTGACCCACTTAAAGATACCTCTCAACAAGTATCTGTACAAGTTTTATGCGCATAAAATATAGTAAAATCCCCCATAAGACAATATCATATACCAAAAGGAAAAAAATGATTTCTATTTTCCACATAAAGACCCATCTTTTTCTTTTCTTGTAATTCAACTTTTAAATGTGAGCGAAAGAGGAAGATCTGCAAGTAAAGTGAAAGGAATTCAGTGACATGTTAGTTCTGATCATGGGGCAACTCATCAAAGAGAGACGCTCAGAGAGTCAGTTAGATTTTGCCGGGGGCCTGGGGCCTCTTGTTCGCATTGCATCCCTTGAAAATGGGAGATTCATTGAAATTTGGAAAGAGATATATAGGTTCCAAACATCAACTATTGCCATGTTGGGGTAGTGAGCTTAGCGTTTTCTTTTCTCTTTTCTCCATAAAGGTTTATTGCCCTTATGCTTTTATTTCATGAAAGAAGTGATTAAAAAAAAAAATAAAGAGAAAGACACACATATGAACTTTAAGCAATGACTTTAGAACTAGATCCTTGCTTCTGAGCTAGATTCCCTGGCAGGCAGAAGAATGTTTCAGCCTACCACATGCAAGCCCAAGGGAGGCAGTGTGTGTAGATGGTCACACCAGGACACGCAAGTTCACTTCTGCTTCTGTTATGTCCAAAATCACCTTCACTTCTGCGACCCAGGTCTCCAAGAACACTCACTTGCAAACTTGCCATTGTTAAAAATCATTCTCTTTTCTTGTGGCCATTCTTTTTGTCTAGTGATCATCAGGGTTTGGGGACTCAGAGCCTTGGTATGAAAATCTTCATTTAGTTCATGATTTTTTTGTCTTTACCCAGGGACTGAGTATGATGAGGTAATGTTTTTGGCAGACTGGCCCAAGAACTGAACCTTTGAAAGTACAACAGTGAGAATTTAAATAGTCACTATCTCGTGTTCGTTCAGTGGTCTTGAGTGGACAGTGATGTCATCCTAGATGCTCTGAGTGACAGAATCATCATTGTACCCATCTGCCCCCACTGAGAGGCCTTAGTTACTTATTCTCTGTAATAACTCTCTAGTTACAAACAAACAACGCAAGAAAACTTTCTTTTCCCCCAGAGACAATTTAGGCAGCTATTGTAGTATCAAGCAGAATGTCTGCTGGCCAGAAGAGAGTGAGGCATGCACTTGTCCTTGCTGGAGAGTGTGGAAGAGGGTGAAGAGTGAAGTTCTGGGGGAAGAGCCATCATTATCAAGTTTTTCCTAGATTTCTGCATAGCATGACATGTGCCCCGGCCCCAGCATCGCAAGATGAGAAACTGGAAGTATCTTCCTCATTCACAAAGAACTGTGCCCTAGAACAGTAGGACTCTGACATTTGTGGTCTATATACCACTTTTGCATAGACCAGAACCTTCTGTGAGGTTGCATTTTATATAAATTACAATTTCATAATCACTGTTTTATAACTGATCCTTTTTGTACTCTTTAATGCACATTCAGATACAAAGTGGAAGGGGCATCCTTTTAGTTACTTAAAGAAAGCCCGCCTTTGTGATTTGCATCCAGAAGGAACCCCTTTGCCTCAGCATGATCCACACTTTGGAGGTGCCTGTGGTTCCAGTGGGGAGCAGCAAGGAAAGGCTCTGCTCCAGCCCAGAGCAGCTCTGAGCTGGCATCAGCTCTACTCAGATGGCTCCAGGGAGACAGGCAGGTTGGGAGGTGGCCCAGGACTTCAGACCATCTCAAGGCTACATGAGTGGGCAAAAAGGCTGTATAGTCTCATGTGACCAGCAACTTGGATATTAGCAGACCAGAGGAAAGACCATGCCTTCCTCAGCTCAGTTCCTCTTATTAGATGACATGAGAAGCAGCTTCTGCCTGGGCACCAGGTTGATTTCCTTTCCAAATCCACTACTGTCTTCCTCCCATTATCTTTTCTCTTTCATCTGGCAAGTTTTCCTTTCTGCTAATTACCAACCTGCAGATACGAAATTTCTACATTTTCCCTTTACACAAATGGAAGTAAAACAAAAGCTACTATTGAAAGGACAGCACTCAGTAGATGAGCAAAGCAACTCAAGATTGTTTCCTTTAGTTCCAGTAAGACTCGTCCAAACAGGAGGTCATCTTTGCCACATAGTTCAAACAAGAACCGATACTTCATGAAACAGCATCACCATCATCATCATTATCAACCACCAAGATGACAAAAATACCCTTAATTTTTTAGGAGGTTTGCAAAAAGTAAAAAAAAAAAAAAAAGTTTCAATATTTTCATTGTGTGCATCTTTTATAGCAGAAGAATCTGAAAAGCAAGCAAAACCCTGCCTGGAGAAATGTGAAGTGCCTAAAAGAGGAAATGGTTAAAAATTACAGCCGATTTGTTTATTCCCAGAAGTAGAGATACAATTGATTTCAGTTGAGTATGGCCGTTGAGCAAAAACCATATACCTAGTCATCCTCTTTGAGCTTTAAAATTTGGTACATAAACTATATTCTTATCTCTACCTGGTCCTGCTTACACCCACATTGGATGCTATTTATTAACGATATGCAGTGGCTTTTAAGGTGATTAAAAAAAAAACCAACTAATATAACTTTTGAAAGGTGACTTGTATCCATAAAGATTCCAAGTCCTCCCTTGCATGAGCAAGCCCAAAACACCCATTTAGGATCTCTGCACAAGGTATTTTCAAGGCCTAGGGACTTTGAAGATTTTCCTTTTATTCCAAAGATACTGCCCTTGTCAATGATCAGGTTGTGCCTGATTATTACTTCACAGATTCAAGTAAGAAGTGATGTTTATATGACCATCAACCTCCTTGAAACGAGTAGGTCAACGTTGTTGGTTACCGGGGATGAGGGGAGATGGGATGCGGAGTTAATGTTTTGAGGTTTTTTGGGTTTTTTTGTGGGAGCTGGGAATCAAACTCAGGGCCTTGCACTTGCTAGGCAAGCGCTGTACCGCTTGAGCTAAATTCCCAGGTTGAAGTTGTTGGCCTTTGATTGGCTGAAGATTATGTCAGAACAGTTTCAAAGTGAGCTCAAGGTAATCGAGACAGTAATTGACCACAGTTACAGTTGTTCTGTACATGTGAAGAATGAAGGACTGTATGCTTTTGCTGCTCTTTACCACCTTTTCCTTCCTATCCCTCTCCCTGCCCCTCATCCCTACCTTACCAGTAAATGTCCTACTTCAGATTTGCAAAACATGGGCTCGCATTCGGTCCCCATGGCAAGTAAATGCCCAGTACGGACCAGCACTAGCTCAGGCTCTGTCTGAATGAGAACATGAAGGACCGGCAAGTGCGCTGGTGCAGCCTTGCGGAGCCATCCTCAGATGTACACGCCTCCTGGTGCACACCTGCACGGCTGCTCCTCTGTGGCAAAACAATAATCTGCAGCTCCCGGCAGCTTTGAAAACATCATCCTCTGAAAATACCACAAGAGCCAGAGCAGTTTAACTCTACTCTCTTTTTATGAAAATATTCCTAAAAATATTTAAAGCTTTGCAACTAGTCCACATTATATACCATGCACAGAGAACTCGCCCTGGAGATTAAACGAGTCTCTCCAGGGCTTCTTACAGAAATGTGGGAAGATGAGCCCCAGGCCAGAAGATGCCTGGACAGACCCTTGGTGTCACCGTCCCGCTGCTCTGTGATTCTCCCAGCCCAGGTGAATGAGCTCATGTGCTAACTTCCCAGCTAGCGCTTCTTCTGTAGTGCTCTCCATACCTTGTTCCTTTTGGCTCCCCCATCACCATGAACATTATCCATCTTGTGTCCTTTCTCCATGCTGCCACCATTCCCAAATTTAACAGCCTGGGAAGCTCTTTCTCTGGGCTCCATAGGATAGATAACCGTGCTGATAAATGCACAGGTTGCTGGTGCCCATGCCCACAAACTTTCCCTTCTGGCTAACAGTCTGGCATTGTAAAGGGGTCTCCATGAGATACCCACAGAGGACCCCTAATGTTGATAACATCAGACCTTGAGGTCTTCCGGGCAGGCCTTGTGAGTAGGGAGTAGAAAGAGGGTGTCTCTAGACACCGAAGCTTTGGAGCTCTACTGAGGTCACTCCAAGACATTAACCTCATAGGTAGTAGGGAGACAAAGAAGGAGACACAGTGAAAGAGAGTGTTGAGAAAAGGTAAGGAGTCCAGAGAAAGTGACAGTGGAAACCCCAAGCTCCTTCTTCAACTACACCACATGTTTCTTCGACCCATTCAGGCAGCATCTTTACTGAACACTTAGCAAGTGCCTTGTGTCTTTTTTTTTTTTTTTGGTGCTGGGTATTGGACCCAGAGCCTTGTGCATGCTCGGCTAACACTTTACTGCTGAGCTATACCCCCAGGCTCTCAAGCTATGCTAGAAGCCTCCTTTAGACTAAGTATCATGACAAAGTCTCTGGCTTTTAAAAAGGCTGGAAAATATGAAAGGACCAGGTGGAAATGGTGATGTCTACATAGAAGACAAGGTATACTGTTATTGCTGTTGGACTTTTTGTTTATTCATAATGTAACCACTTCACAGCTAACACTCCCAGAGAATCAGAGCAAGCTGTTCCAGATTGTGGTATCTTCCCACATTGCCTCTCAGCTGCATTCGTCTGCCTCCGTCTCAGCCGCATCCCTCAGCCTCGTGAATCTTCTTCCTCAGTGAACTAAGGGGGAGGCAGTGGCTATGCCTCTGAAAGCGGGTGTGGGCCAAACCACTAACACCCCCACTCATCGTGGAGTCTTTGGAGGCTGAACAAAGATCTTGCTTGCTAAGCATGAGGTCACCTTTCTTCTCCCTGGACTGCCTGGATGCACAGGGTTATTCGGGTTCTCTGGCCGAATTCACACCAGGGTTGATCACCGAGAGCAGACTCTGGGAGACCCAGCTGGGTCCTGTCACCTGTATGTTGGAGCCCAGTGAAAGGCCAGTCAGAGGAAGGACGTAGAACAGGCCAAGAAGCCAGGGAACAAACAGAGGTCAAGGTAGCCTTAGGTCTCATAAGTTCATAGCAATAGGAGGGGAAGGCTGGGAGCCAAAACAGTGGTCAAGAAATAATGCAGGCGCAGCAACGTAACCAGTGAGGGGAGGCCCAAGCCCAGAGAGGCACCTAGCGGAGTCACCCTTGAGCCATCCCAGGAAGGGCTTGTAAACCGGGAAGGACTACTTAAAAGAAAGAAATGAAGTATGGTAGTAATGCCCCTCACAGTGTCTCAAAGTGAAGCTCTCTTCTGAGTCCACTTTTAATGAACAAATTAATTAGGAAAGGGGTTGGGGCATTAGCTCAGTGGCAGAGCAGTTGCTTAGCCAACAAGGGCCCCAGGTTTGATCCCCAGCAACCCCCCCCCAAAATTAATTGGGAAATAGTAACATCCTTTATTTCGAATTTTAAAAAGGCTTTACTTTTACATCTTCTCTCTTTCCAGAGGATTTAAGGTATACTTTTGTCGTTTAAAGAGTCCTCTTATAATCTTATTAAATGAGTCTAACAAGCCATTTCTTTCTGTTCATACAGAACAGCCTGGAGAAAAGTGTCACAAATACTAAATTAGTGAGGCGTTTCCCACAACACGGGACTGAAGCATTTTCATACTGGGTCGCAGTCTCATTCTAGGTCCAACTATACAGAGTTCCATAATTAAGAAGAGTATTGAGGCCCAGTGGAGGCCTGAAAACAATTTTGAGGTTGAATAACTTAATGCTTTTTACTCCTAAATGAAGTCCACATTTTGAGTGCTATAAATTTTCCATTTCTCTGATTGACCACTTGCAAACATCAGCCACAATAGTTCAGAGCTTTGATCACTGTCTTCCCTTGATTTTGGTGCGAGAAGCATTCTGGCAGGATTATAGCAACCCTTACCTGAAAAGTACACAAATCCAGGAAACATTTCAGGGCTCCCCTGAGGATGACTGGGGCAAGAATCACCTATTTAAAGTTAAAGCAGATGGCCAAATACCTGGTTAAAAGTAAGAGGCAGCCCAAGGCCTGCTCCCAGAGTGTCACCAGAAGATCCTGCCACAGCAGGCCAGATGCCCAGCATCGGGGTCACTCTTTTAGAATAAAACACTATGTTAAAAGGTTCCTTTCTTGAATTACATTATTTCTATTAGAGGATCAGCTAACCTGGCAAAAGCCCAGAATGATATAAATTTAAGCAAGTTAGAACTTCTTTTCTTACACAAGTAACCCTCTGGGAATAAGCTGCCCAGGGTTAATATGATGGCGTCCTACCACCAGCAGCCTGGGCTGCTTCTGTCTTATTTCTCCACCACCTCTGGAGTAGTCCTTATCTGCATAGTTCAAGAATAAAAAGAGGGAGGATATGCCCTTTCCTTTTAAGGCAGTGCCTAGAACTATATATATCCCTCCTGTTCACACCCAACTTGCCAGAATATAGATTATGGCCACACTTTGACTCAAAAGAGGCATTTCATGCACCAACTAGGTCAGCTCTTTCAGCATCATTTACTGCCCCCTGAACCACCTTATACAACAGAGGCCGGGAAATTTAGTCCTTACTAAATGGTCATATGCCCTGTGAGATTTGAGTTCCACTAGTAAAGAAAGAAGTAGGTAAAAGAGACAATTATCCATCCCTGCTCCAGTATACTTGTGTGTCCGTGGAAAGATAGACAAAGAAATAAACCATCATAGAACATCCAGGTCATCGATCAGATTAGAAACTTGCCACTTAGCACAGAGAAGAATTATAAGGAGAAGAACAAGAACAAGCAAGTTTTGATGGCATAGGGGTTCCCGGGGCCCTTCTCCAGGAAGGTTGGCTAGAGAGCACTGAAATTCTGAAGACAGAAGAAACAGAGGCATGGAAAGCTGGAAGAGAATGGTGGGAACCAAGAAGTGTTGGGACCCAAAACAAATTCTCAAATGTGTCGTATGACTGGTGGCCAACTCTGAATGACTATGCTTCTTGATTCATTCTACCCTAGATTCGTTCCAATCTAAAAACACACACGGCTTAAAAGTCTAAAAAGACCTGGATTTAAATCTCTACTTTTTCACTCAACGAGATGCTGATCTAGTCCCTTAGACTTTATAGGCCTATTTCTACCTTCTCAGGATAATAATATTAACCAACAGACCATTAGAAGGCCAAAGGAGGTAATGTACACAGAACAACTAGTACCAAGCATGGCAGAGCATGAGGACTCTGTGAATGGTACATGTCATCAGTATGAAACTTTTTACCCTTATATCAAGCAACTGGTCCCTCGGATGAGTATATGTGAGCAGGGAGGCTGGCCAGTATCATGGGATGCACAAATAATACGTAGGAGAGGTGCTGAGGATCTAGTGGACACATACCCATTTAGGATGCCTATCTCAGTCTGCTCATGCTGCCATAACAAAATACTGTAGATCGTGTGGCTTAAACAATGGACTTTTACTTTCACAGAGTTCTGGAGACAGGAAATCGAAGTCCAGCTCGCTGGGAAGGTCGGGGTCTGGTGAGGCCTCTCTTCCAGGCCGTGTACTCACACTGCCTTCCCTCCATGCATGCTCAGGGAAAAGGAGAGCAAGCCGTCCAGTATCTCTTCTCATAAGGGCACCAACCCGACCATAAGGACTCTGCTCTCATGACCCTGTCCAACCCTAATAGCATCCCAAAGACCCCATCTCCAAATACCACCTCATTGGGGTTTGGGGCTTGAGCGTATGGATTTGAGGGAGCAAAAGTATTCAGTCTGTAGTAGAGCCACTCACTGGTAATAATATAGAATTCACAAAAGCAAAGTAAAATTGTTCTTTTTTTTTTAATTAGTGTTATTTCCACTTTGAGGAAAGCACTTTGACAGCTACAAGCATCCGGAAAGAACTCATCCTGAAGATGGTGTTCCTCACACTGTGCAAAAGAAAGAAACAAACCTTCACCATGACTTTTATATATGGAGTGGGATGAGGTTGGAGCTGTGCACCAGATGAATAAATAATTTCATAATTTTACATTTTCACATCCAAGCTAAATAATGCTCTGGCCAAGCAGTCTTAGACAGTTTATCTTCTGGCACCAATTTTTTTAAGGCAAATACCTCAACATAAATAAAATAATAAATAGAAAGACTGCACTATGATGGCTCTAAGGAATTAGAGTCACTTAACTGGAGACATGAATGAGGACAGGGAAAAATATCCTCCAGATTGTTAACAGAGAGACAGAAAAGGAGAAAAGGAAAAGTGAATAACATCAGTTCATCTTGGATTAGACTCTCCCTCACTCAGCACGACCATGCCACAGTGGGTTTATTTTTTTAAATCTTAGAAAAGTGCATTAAAGAAATAGTATTGCTGAGATCCATCCAAAATGTCGATTAAAACCAGGCTGTCTGGAGAAGTAATCGCTCCGCCATTTGGCAGGACCCGCAGAGCATACATTGAACTTTATGTTACCAATGAGAAGAAGATGGTCAGGGCCACTGGCTGGTTTTTAGAAGAGCAAAGCTAAGAAACGGTATTCAGGCTGCGCCTCTCTCACCATTCTGCATGACTGTCCTCCTCTTGAAAGAGTTTTCAGCCTGTCCCACCTCTACTCAAGATATCTGCCTACATCCTTGTGCTGCTAAGCTGAAAAGTCTGAATTTTTAGACGCATCCCCTGCTTAGGGGCAGCACTTTGGCTACCTGATCACTTTGGCTGCATTTCCTCTCTCCAATCCTATTTTATCTCTGTTTTTTTTTTTCCAGCTTTCTCAGAACTAAACAAATACAAATGTAACAGTTCATAGTTTTGCATAATGAAATTTAAAGTAGGGGCTTAAGCATCAGCCAAGAAGGTTTTGTTTGTAAAACAATCTCTTGTCACTCAGTATATTTTTGTCCTTGTTGGCCACAGTGGTTTATTGGTCTTCAATCAGAATTAATCCTCTGAGTTGAGATTTATTAATACATGTATTTATATGAAAAGTAATTAATTTTAACTTTAGACATAGGTTAGACATAGGCACTTTCATATAACCTTAGGACAGAGCTCCTTCACCCCTGTTCAGAGTACAAGACTACACTATCTTACAGTGTATCCTCTCTGTCAAAATACTTACTAAAATATTTTTAAGGCTTTGGGGTCACATTGGTAATTTAAGCATATGTATTTCTCCTGACTGCCGGGTCAAGAGAGACTTTTCCAGCTTGAACTACCCACTGGCAGTCTGGGGTAGGTGGCAGAACATCACAGGCTCAGCCTACAAGAGCAAGCTTGAACAATTATGCAAAAAGGCAAAACTCTTTAGTATTACTTATCTTTCCCAGGCCTCTCTCAGCTCAGCCTTCTGAGCACCATAAAGCCTACATTTCACAATGAATACTGCAGGGTAAAAACAAGAGAATAGCAAAGGAAATTTCTGGCAGTTACCCTTGAAGTTCTATTTTTCTTTCATCAAGTGATCTTACCTTTCTCCAGGGCGCCATGTGTTCAAGTAGTATAAAGTCATAGCTGGTCAGGCAAAGAGTAGAGGACAGATCTGGCTACTTAGCAGCACCTTTGGGAAGGGCAGAGTTCACACTCAAAAAAAAAAAAAAAAAAGAAGAAGAAAAGAAAAAGGGGAAGAAGGAAGGTGAGGAGATGGAAGATGGAAGGAAGGAAGGAAGGAAACCTACAACTCCTATACTCAGCTTCCACAAACCATGAATGAACCCACTAGGCAAAGAGATGAGTTGCTACTTGTTTCATATTGTTCCATAATAAACCACTCAAACATGTGGTGACTTCAGCCACAGCTTCCTATCCCAGCTCTGTGGGTAGACTAGGTTCTGTTGGATAGTTCTCATTTGAGGTCTCTCGTGAGGTTGCTGTCAGATGGTGGATAGAACTAAAGTCATTGGAAGGTTGATGACTACACACCCAAAAGCACTTCTTCATTCACCTGTGTACCCTTCAGAGATCTTCTACATGGCCTGTCTCTATAGTAGAGATTTAGACTCCTTCCATAGAGGCTCAGGGCACCAAAACCAGGAAGCACAAACTGCCAGGTCTTAGTGTTGGGCTCAAAGCTAAAACATCATGTCTGTTATCTCCCATTATTCTGAATTATCACACGCCAACATAGATTTAAGGGAGGAGAAGTATAGGCCCCTTCTCACCATGGAGTGCCATGGCATATAGGAAGCAAGGAATCAAGGGCAGCCATCTTTGCAGATAGGTTACCACCCTGGAAGATAACCACCCTGGTTACCACAAGAAGCAAGAAATCTTTGGACCAGAAGAAATCCCCTCTGCCCAGCTGGCTTTGAGAGAGGCCCCTCCCTGCTGCTCTTGGGTGGTTCAGTGATTAAAATAGCAAAGTAAAATTTAAGCAAATATAATTATGTAAAACATTAAGGAATAAACCCACACCACCCCTGGACCTCATTCAATTGAGCAGATGAAAAAATAAGATACAGAGGCTTTAATCAACTCAAAAAATGATTAATGAAGAATCTATTAATAACATCCTTCAAATAAAGAATTCATATTATTTTTAAAATCTGTAAAAGTTGACTCTAACTTAAGCCACAAAGAAAACCTGAAAAAAGGGAGAATGATTTTTAGAAGCCACGTTTTCCTGTCATACCACACAAAAAAATAAAGCTAGAAGTTAGCAATGAGGAATTAATCTCTTCTTTTTAAAAACCACTTGGAGGGTTTAAAACACATCTATAAATTCCTGTTGGATCTAAGAAAAATCAAAGTTTCAATTTTCTGGAATTCTAAAAACATAATGAAAATTGGAATACCACAGTAAAAACATGTAGGATTTGCAAAAGTCATCTCTTAAATTCTTTCATTATTAGACAAGAAAAAAATGAAAACAAGTGGGATAAGCATCAGTTAAAGCTTAGAAAACAATATGAGACAAATTATAGAAAACATAAGGGAGGAATCTGTGACTCTAAGAACAAATTAATGAAAATAAAACAAATCACTAGATAGAACTAAGAAATAAATCTTTAAAACTTCTTTGGAAATACTAGTCTCTTTAGTGAATCTTTGAAAGACAAAACAAAAAATTCAGAACACACAAATATGTGTAATATTAAGAATGATGAAACGTTACCACAAATAAGGAGATTCCTTTACCTATAGGAATTTCCTGTGTAATAAATTATGAGAAGAGACTCAAGAACAGGCACAAAGCCTCAATAGGTCAGTACCTATCATGAAAATTTTTCAAGGCATCAAAAAACTGCACTCTAGAAAAACAGCATGTCTAGAAATTTTTTTGAGAAAACTCTCTCTGTTTTTAATGAACAAGTAATTCTTACGCTATTTCAGAAACATAGAGCATACTAAGAGATGAAATATCTTCCCGATTTGTTTTGTGATGTTAATATAATTTTGAGAGCAAAATGGTACACTACCAAAATAAAATGACCAATGTCACCTATGAAATGCAGTGCATGCAAAAGTCCTAAATCAAAGATAACTATTGATTCCAGAACTTTTGGTTTACCTCAAAAATGACCAGATAATTTTTACTCTAGCATTTATCACAGCAATAGATCAAAATGGTGAAAAATGTAATGATACTTGTTCATACTAAAAAATTCTTGATAAATTTTAATACACTGTTTTTTAAAACTATAAACTGACCACATATAGAAAATTATTTCCTTAAAATAAAGTATCAATATGACTATATTGTTTTATAAAGAAAAGATAGTTTGATTTTTTAAAAATTTTTGAACTCTTAACAAACTAGAAAATAAAAGGTATTTTTAACACAAGGGTATCTAAACTATTTTATCTTTGAAATACTAACGGCATGCCCATTAAAGACTAGAATAAGGTAAAGACATCTGACCTTGCTTCTATTACTAACAAAATTTTGGCCATTTTAATCTGTGCAATATGAAAAAGTAGTAAGAGATAAATATTAGAAATTCTAAAACTAAACTATATCAACAGAAAACAGTAAGAGATTCAGATACAAAATAAATATACTAAGATTAGGATGGTAAGACAGAAAAAGTCTAACTTTACAATAGCAACAATAGAGATCTAGGAATACTTTTTTAAAAAGCATTGGACCTACTAAAGAAAACTACAATCTTTTCCTTTAATGTCCTGTTTATGAGTGAGAAAACACAACAATATAAAAGTCCACTTTCCCCAACTTATCCAAGATACGTTATTCTGAATTATCAAAGTAGAAGAATGAACAGATGAGCAGTAAGATAATTTTGAAAATAAAAAATAACAAAGATATTCCTATAATACCTTCGAAACATATGGTGAGACTGTAGTAATTGGAACTCTGCTGCTATGTATATACACAGACACATCAGAGAAATGGAACCAAGACCCCCAAAACAAATGCAAGAATTAGTGAGAATTTACTATACAGTAAGGATGACATTAACTCAGTTGGAAGATGGTAGATGGCATTGGCACAATTGACTAGCCATTTAGAAAAAGATGAAATAAATTTGAATCTGCATCTCTTAGTTTATACCAAATTATTTCAGATGATAATGATTAACATTTCCTTAGGGCTCTCATGTGTCAGACATTGTTCAAAGTTATTCATAATCTCAATTAATCTTAAGAATAATCTCCTGAGATAGAACGAGTTATTAAATCTCATTTTAGAGGAAATTTACAGACAAGGAATCAGAGAGGTTAATTTGCTCAAGGTAACATAGGCCCTGGATCCTGGTAGTTTGCCTCTTAGAGTCCATGTTCTATAAACAGAGAATAGTGAAATTATAGAATAGTGAGAAAAAACAGAATAATGATAACCTTTCTAATGCATTTAAAAATAGACTCTATGGATCACTATAGATGGCCACTCCCATAAAAATGTTTAACTCTCCTGTATATCAAAAGATAACACAAACAAAATTAAAAGGCAAATTAGAAGCTAAAGGAAAAAAATAGCTCACATTACCAAGGCTTCATCATTACTTTATAAAGAGCTCTTAAAATCAATAAGAAAAGATCTAAAGCTCAGTAGAAAAGTGGGCAAAGTGTGTGACCAGGCAAGTCAATAAAGGTGAAATTCAAAGGACTAATGTGCCCGTATGTAAATATTATTTTGCCTCAAGTAATAAAATAGCCAACATGGAAATGATGATACAATTCCTTCTGAAAGATACATTGGCAGGATTTTTCATTGTAAAACTACAAATGAAACTGTAGGGAAATGAAAATTGTCATGAAATAGCATTGGGACTACAAATACATATCACCTTTTATAGAAGAAAATTTGACAGTGGATTATCAAAAATTTAAAGTGGCCATAAACTTTGACCTGCCAATTCTGCCTTAAACAATTTGCCCTAAAACTATTGATGGAAATAAGAAAACATTTATATGAGTAGTTTCATGATAACATTGTTTATAGTAGAAACAAACTGTTTATGCCTAACAATAAAGAGTTTAATAACTGCATTTGGTACTTCCATGTGATAGAAGATTGTGCAACAACTGAAAATGGCAAAGGAAAAAAACGGTCATAGCATATTATTTTAAATTTTTATACAGGATTATCCCATTTTTGTAAACATATCTACCAGTATGGGGGGATCTGAAAAAGACAAACAAAATGTTAATTCTAACTGTAGATCATAGAATAAGGTAGTACCCCCAATCTATGCCATTGTGCCACCCCCCCAAAAAATGAATTCTAAATGCTGTTTCTTGAAATCCTTCTCCCTTCATTTTCTTCTGCATTTCTTTGTGTATATTCCAAATTTTCAACAAATATAGATTTTTATAATCAGATAAAAAGGATTTATTGTTAAATAAGTCCTATCTCAACAGTAATTCTTGACAAATCATGTGTCTGTACATGCCCCACTAAAGATATGCCATTTTTATTTCTACTCTTTCCTTCATTTTTCTGGTTTCTTCATGTTACCAAATATTTCCTTCGTGCTTTCATCTTCCCCTTAGTTTTGGCATCCAAAGACATGATTATGGAGAGCGTGCCAGTGTGTGTGTCAGCAGAATGAATCCAGTAACTGAGAGAGTTGACCTTGGATCCTTTTCCAGGGACAGCACATAAAAGGAAGGCTACAGTATGAGATTTATAGATGGCCAAGTCTGAGTGGGGCAAAGGGGTAAGAAGGACCCCAGCCCCACCACAGCCAACTCACCGTCTCCTGGTCCTTTGCTCCCACTTCGGGGCAGGGGAGAAACCAAGGCAATCATCAGCACTTTTTCGCGCCTCTTATAAAATGCGTTTGAAAGATCTTTTATTTTTTTTTTTGTTTGTTTTGTTTTTTGTGGTGCCGGGATCGAACTCAGGCCCTTGTGCTTGCAAGGCAAGCACTCTAATCACTGAGCTAAATCCCCAGCCCCTGAAAGATCTTTTAGAAGTAGAATCAGAACTGTCTCTGCTTTTCCCTGGCTGTGGTAGCAGACAGCTGTTCCCCCAGTTCCCACTTACTTTCCCTCTATTCAAAGGGTCTGTTCTAACTGACTGACTGCCTGTCACTCATGGTCATCCCAAATTCCCAGGAGAAAGAATCTTATTGGCCTCCCTCAGATTAGGTATCTACCTCTGTTCCATCAACTATGGCCAAGGTCAAGGTCACGGATCACAAATATGGTTGCTGGTGTCCATCTCTTTATGAGATCATTTGACTACTGTCTGCCTCCACCTCTAGACGATATTCTTCATGAGGCCAAGGACCTCCACCCCTGCTCATCACTGTTGCAGCACCTTCGGAGGTGTGCAGGACATAGCTGGCACTTGAAAATTGTGTGTTGGAAGTACAATTGAAGCGCAGTGAGTTAAACTGCACAGGGGTGAGAAGGCATTATCAAGTCATCGAATCAAGCCCTCCAGCCTTTCATTGGTCACGTGTTTAATTCATCACTAGCGCACCAACTTCAGCAGATTACATCAGTTGCCTTCAATATTTAAATGAGTTTTTGTGGTCTTGCCTGGGAACCATCACCCGCCCTTTACGAGAGTGATTTTAGTTAGGAACCATGCTCCTCATTAATGCTGAACAACTAATTTCTGAAAAAACTAGAAACCCAACCCATCTGTAACTTGAGAAATACCTACAACCTTCCAAAGGAGACAATCAGTGAAAGAACTGGGCCAGAAAAAAAAGGTGTCGGAGAAAATCTGGTGTGTATATTATACTTCTTTCCATCTGATTATTTTAGTATTCTTCCTGTGCAATCCAGTTTCCTTAAATGACCTCTGTTTATAGGAAACTATTGGGTTTAATCTGTGGGAGCCATGGCATATTTGCAACCATCTCTGAAGGCCAGCTCCCTCTCCACTGAGCGTGCATGATACCCAAACACATGTTTCCTAACACTCAGCACACATGAGCTCACCACTGGCAAATCCTTTGCACACAATCAGCCCACATCTCTGCTCACATCTCCCCCGTCAGCCCACAAACCCAAATTTGGAATTCCTAGGCAAGCTCGAGTCCTCACCGCGGTAACGTAAAAGCAGAAGATGAATGCATTAATATCTCAGAAGTCTAGTGAAGACCTGGAAAACGTGCAAGACAAAGATTTAACCAAATTAAGCAACATTAAAAGATGTGCAAACTGGCTGGCCCGAAAGAATTCGGCTTGAAGCTCCACATAAAGGGTTTCAAAGCTACTCAAATTTTGATGGACTCATAAAGTCTTAGGGCTGAACGGCCCTTCCACACTATCTAGCCTATTTAACAGCTTTATTTTTGCAGAGGAAAGTGAGGCCCACAGAGAAAGCGATGTGTCCCGGGTTTCACAGGGAGCACAGGACCGGCAGAACAGAGAGCTCCACCTGCCAGCCCGGACCACAGGCCTCCCACAGTCCCAGACTGCCCATGTCTGTCCTCACTGGACCATCAGTGTCTGCAGCTGAAAACTGGGAAGAAGCCAAAACCTGCTCAACTAGATCTTTCCTCACAACTGCGTTGTGATAGTTTCAGAGGGTGTTATCTCCAATTCAGGCAAAGGATTTTGTGGAGGGCCAATTTCCCTTGATAATCAGTCAAAAAGTAATCCGAAATGTATTTTTAAGGATAACATGTGAACATTTAAAGTTCAGAAACCAAAAGGAGTACATAAATTCCTTGCTGCCCTCCCCCAAGATCCTAGAAATGTCCAAAGAGGTTAGGCGGAGGTAACTTGAGAATCCTTAAAGCTCACGGCCATGTTAATGGACACTTGAACTTCTAAGATGCTAAATTCCCAGGAGAAACCTGCCAGAGATCTTTGCAGCAGCACTAGGTTCAAGAGGAGAGATCCTAATGCCACCTCAGAAATGCTCACCAACCAACAAGGGACAGCCATGAGGCTGAGAAACTTCCAAAGCAAAGCACCCAGAGCTACATTGTATTCTGTCATTTAACAGTACTCATGGAGGGCTTAGCATGAGCCAGGCTGGACATCCTGCAGTAAAAGAGTAAGAAATTAAGTGAAAAGTATAAGCAAGTACCGGAACACAAGGGCTGCCTCTGGCATTGGAGGAACAGTATTTGCACTTTATGTTAAAGGTGGTAGGGAACCCATGAAGAATTTTGAGATGGAGGCTGAATTGCCTGGGCAGATTTACATTCTGGAAAAAATTTTCTTTAGCGCTGTGTCAACAGCTGATAGATTATGACCAAGTGCAGCGTTGTATGGTACTATCTACAAATCCTTCAAGAAATTATTTGCATTTCTTTTTGATATTCAGGATAATACCGTAAAAAGAGGAGTCGTTTCTGAGGCAAGCAGAATTAGGTTTTAATCCTCCCATTAGGAGATAGTGTTTCCTCTTCATCTTAAAATTTTATTGGCGTATTTTGTGGCTTCTATTTGAAAACAATTAGCATTCACAGTTGGTTAATGAGGAAGGCAAGGTAAACTGAGGTCAAAGCCACATCCGGGATCTGAATCAAACCACCCAAAAACAATACTGCAGAGAATTAAACTGGGTTACAAAGACCAGTGTTATGGAGTGAGAGCTCCAATCATCCTAGCAACCTTTTAACCAAACACTAGTGTAGATTTGCTGGCATATTTGACAGAAAGAACATCTGGCCTTTCTATTATCCTCTCGCAAGCAAAAAAATGCTGTCACGTAAACTGATCTTTAGGCCAATTATACAGTCTAAGTGCTATGGTGTTGGTGTTGGCACCTCTGGCTCCAGGTTTTAAGAATTTAATTTTAGCCACATCCCTCATATGAAGACCTCATGTGTCTTACTGTAAACTGCCCCGAGCTGCATTTATGCTGAGTCTGTACCTTTTTTCAGGAAGATAAGTATGTGTGAATGTATCACCAATTAACTGTGTGCAAAGCACTGTGGGGGCTCCTATAAGAAATAAGTTACAGGACTTCTGCGGCAATAGGAGGAAAGAAGGCAGGCCCCAAGAAAGCAGTCTCTGGGGGGTGCTTCAGTCACATGCCATGCTACCTTTTTTATCCTATTTACCAATTTTATTATAGGGCCAGGTGTGGATTGTAGATACCTTAGTCTGCATGCTACTCAGAAAGCAATAAACCAGAAGTCAGAACCCCTCATGTACCTCCAGCTGGCGGTCTACTGTAGACAAGGTCATTACTGTGTCTGAGCACCTGCTTCCCTGTCTAAAGAGACAGCATTAGACTGAATGGTGTTTACCAAACATTATGAGTCAGACGCTGTTACAGACCCTTTGCTGAAGTGATTAAGAGAATTTTCATAATGCCTGTAAGTGGAAGGTGGCATGAAGACCCCACCATGTCACACTGTGGAGTGTCCCACCAAGCGAGAGAGACGGGTGCTGTGAACTTGCCCCTTCCCTCCGCTGTAGCTGTTTATGGGAGCTGTGGACTGTGGGTGCAGCCCTGGGTGTTACTTGGACAAAGTGAAAGGAGAGCAGGGAGTGGGGGAGACCAGTCTCTCACAGAGGGAGTGTTGAGTAGAAGGCTTTCCCCCAAGCCTCAGACTCCTACTACCTTGTCATTCCATCTTCAGCGGATAGATATGAGGTCATCTTTTATTCTGTGGGTCTTTTCAGACCTTTTTTAAAAGATTTGGGAATTCTACTATGGGCTATGAGCAGAAGAAGGCTGGAGTTCCCAATCCTGTCTGCGGATACAACAGCCTCTGGTAAAAACAGCAGTATCCCAATTGCATGGAATGAGTTCATGGGTTTCTAGACTAATTAGCCTCCTTCCTTACCCAGCCGAGCGCCCAGCTCTAGAGGAGATCTGAAGTGAGATAGGGCCCTTACCCCAGGCACCAGCAGGTCTCTGCTCAGGCTCAGAATTTCCCTCCTTCTTTAAAGGAAACAAATCTCCTGAGCTCCGTGGTTTGAGTCAGATGTCTAGGGATGAAGGGAGGAATAGGTAGTACAGTAAATCCCAATTCTGAGCTGTCATTACAGGAATTTTTCACAGATGCATCCAGCAGGCCATAACATCTTGAAGGAAAGAGTCTTATTCAGCATCATAAATAAACTGTAACCAAGGCTTAGATTTATAAAGCTATAAAACAGAGCTGCTTGGATGAATGGGTATTTACAAGTCCTGGCTTACAAAATCGACATAAACCCTGAAAGCTGGTCCCTGTGCTGGAAATTGTGAATGAGGCAGAGAGAAGATGGTAACTTATTTCTGTAGCTAGAGGACCCTTCATCAGAACCCGACAAGGTTAAGTTCTGGGTTAGCCTCATGAAAGGCAAGCTCAGAGGAACTGGGGTGCTGGCATCTACATGGGGCCTTGTCATTCCTGAACTAACTGCAGTCCAGTCAGGCATGACCCCTTCGCCGGTGTGCCGCCCGAGCAATGCAGTCTTGCAAAGAAATTTTCACTTCATTCTTCTTGTTGCCTAAGTCCCTACTTTATCCCAAGCAGCTTCAAAAACTCCATTTTGACCTGAAGTCTCCCTACCGTGCAAAGCAGTCAATGAGGCTTTGGGTTGTAGAATAGCAGAGTACGAAACAAGACCACTCCCTTCCAGAGATTTCTCATCTGGCCAGGGAGGCAAGGCATTTACAGCTGAAACAATGCCATGTGTAGTGTAGGTAGTCACAGGAGAGCTCAGGAATCAAAGGGTAAGCAGAGGCCAGAGTCACCAGGGGAAGACCACTGTAGGACATGGAACTTGGCACATGGCTCGAAGGATGAGTGGGGCTCCATCATCCTCCACAACTGAGCCAAGTCTCAAATCAAACACCCATGTTTCCCTCTTGTTCTAGAGCTAATTGTTCCTTAGATTCTACAAGCTTGCCCCACAGCTGCTGCTGGAAAAGGAACCCCTTCTGTTTTGCTTTGTTGGGTTTTTTTGCTTTGTTTTGTTTTGGTGCTGGGGATCAAACTCAGGGCCTGGTGCTTGCAAGGCAAGCACTCTGACCACTGAGCTAAATCCCCAGCCCCTGCTGGAAAAGGGAAACCAGATATTCTGAACAAATCCCACTCAGGTTAGACACTACAGGATGAGCATCAGTCTTGGGTCAAGGCCAGGAACAGACTCATACCCCAGCCTCAGGCCCATGAACTGCTGCATCCAGAGCAAGAGAAGGAGGAGGAGAGGTGTTTATATCACCTGGCCTCTACTGGGGGTAGGGGTTGTGCAGGCAACTGGGACAGACAACAGCAAGATGCCCCACAGGCCTGGGAAACTGAGAGATACCAGGAGTCTACTGAGTGGCCGTACCCTGCCCTGGCGCGGGGAGAAGGGTCTCATGGGAAAGGTGAAAGGAGGGCAGGGAGTGGGGAGACCAGTCTCTCACAGAGGGAGTGGAAGGCTTTGAATGCCTGATGTGGAAGGGCAGGGAGGAGGCACTGCAGAGAGACAGGACTACAGGTGGACTTCAGACCTGGACTTCCAAGAATAGGGGTACATGCCAGTTGAGTCTACACCAAGTGGGAGAAAGCCAAACTCAGGGTACATGCCTGCTAACAACAAAATGCGCCCAAGCTGGGTTTATTAAGAACATAAAAGTACCCCAACAGGGGCAGAGCATCTAGAAGTGGGACTCCCTAGCCCAGACCACAGTCAGGATAGACTGAGACAGAGCCTGTACCCAGGGAGGAAGCGGATTGATGCGTGTCTTTTCACCTCAGTAGGGAGAGCTGCCTCCTTAATTCCCTGCCGGCCCCACAAGTGAGGGGTCAGGGAGCACAGTGGGGGCAGGGGCCCCAGAGCCTCTGAAGAGACAACTCAGATCGCAGGCCACTTATGCACACTTGATCTGCAATGTAGCAGAAGTTCATGGTGCCAACCTTCTACTGCTTCCAGGAGTGTGGCTGAAATGCACTGAACTGAGTCACTTTTGTTTATAAAATTTGAGAACCCCTCCTCAGAAACCAGTGAGTTCTGGGATCTGTTTGGAGTTGTGTAGCCTTGCAAAAAGGACTTTGCTCAGCCTCAACTTCCTCATCTATGAAACAGGGACACTTGGTCACCATACCTAGGTGACACAGCTGTTGAGACTAAACATGATTACTTCTGAACACTGCTTAACCCCGCATGTCCAACTCAGGTCTTCCCCACACTGACAGAACTAGAGACTCCAGGAAAAAGTGAACTTTACTAAGTAATTTTGCAACACGGTCAGCCCAGGCAAAGGAAACGAAGCTGGCTTGTTGTCAGGTTCTGCTGTATCTCACCAATGCAGTGTCTGCTTTCTACTATTCTCTCAAGCCATCCAACATACTCCCCACCTCATTCCCCACCATACTCCCCAAACAATACTCCACACCTACCCTGTTGTAAGGCCATCAGCTCACATGTCCTTCTGATTCTCTCCTAGGGGCGCTGTATCAACTTCACCAGAGTCAAGAACACCCAGCCGGCCAAGTACCCCCTCAACAACGCCTACCACACCACCTCGCCAC
>PVJO010001654.1:0-35396 GCA_004026905.1 Hystrix cristata | reverse complement strand
TTCACACGGTTTAAAAATTGGTTGGCAACACCAATATACTGACATTGTGATCAGCGGAAAGAAACAGAAATTCTTTAATTGCCTGAAAACAAATGATGAGGCACATTTATAGCCAGCCATCCATCACCTCTAGACGGTTCCAGAGATAATGAAACTGCCAAGATGCTCTCAACAGGATTATGTCTCGTGGAGACCAGTAAGAAAATCATTTCTCTGAGAGTGAAACGCAGAGTCGGGTAAGAAGTGACGTTGCTCAGATTCTAAATGCTGCCTTTCCTCCTCCACTCTGCCTCCATGACTTGACCCTGGACCCTTGGTCCAGAAACCAAGGAATCCTCCCTACCGTGAACCCCTCAGGAAGGGAGAAACCTTTGCCTACAACTTGGGAAGAGCTTGGAGACCCCAGAGTGTCAAGAAACTCGAATCAGACAGGTATCCAAAAGGATGTTCTTCTGGGATTCGCAGGTTTATGAAAGTATATGCCGCATTTTCCTCTCAAATTCTCCCAGTTTCCAAGTGAGGAAGGGAGCAGGTGTTTACTGATGGGTCAGGTACGTTGCCAAGTTGATGTGTAAGTGAAATCAGTCGTGTGCATTGACAGGGAAGTATTGATGGGAGCATCAGACAGTTTCTAAAACCCACCAGCCATCAGCAGCTAGAGGAGGTGGCTTTGGCCAGACACAGTCCCCTACATCAACAGACAGTGACTTGTCAAAGAGCAACACTGTTAACGATTCATGTTAAAAATCAACATTTAGCTTTGGTTTAAATCACTTGAGATGTGAAAAAAGTGATTGATCGTGTTTTCCAGAGACAGATATGAAGTGATCTTCCCAAAATAGCATTATTAACACCTACCACATGATCTCACTGATTTTTTTCTTTCTTGGTGAAGGTGTACACCAGAGATGTCTAGGTAGAACTGAGAGACAATGATCCTAATAAGGAAACTATCTCCAGGTTTTTTGATAGCTGCAAATATATTCCTAGGTTTCTCCTAGCTGCTAAGCAAAGGGAAATACACTATGTGCAACATAGAAATGCTCTGCCTGAAATCTCCACCATGCCTAAGACCTACCCCATTCCTTCAACTCTTTCAGAATCTATTTAATGGAAATCCTAATAATCACTTGCTAAACTATTGGGTTTTATCACCCAGAGGTATAAAAAGAGGTCATTTTCAAAGACTTCCTATACCAGCCTACTCAAAATGATCTCCTCCTTCAGTTTTCCACAGGCCCCAAATTTCCTATTATAAACCCATTAAATTCTTAAATCTTTTCTGAAACAAAGCAGAATATAAAATAGATATAAGCTTAGTGCTTTGGACTCAGGTCTCCAAAGATCCCTCAAGAATCCATCAAGCCAGCCTCGTTCTCTCACCTTGCTTAGAACAGAGACATTAGGGTATGTGGCATGTATTCCATTAATACTAATTCGTATACCCATGCAGACATTGCTAATCAATTCCAGCACAACTTCCCAATCACTCAATGATTTCTTCAACAGTCCTCTCAAATCACAATCTAAAAACCTGCCACTCATCACTCAGAATTGAGAGAGGTGAACCCTAGAAAGGTAAAATAAAGAGAGATTGTATGGGGGATGGGGAAGCTGACCAGCATAAAAGGTACAGTCGGGGGAGACTAAACCTAGGTGAATACCCTAGTGGGAGACCGCAGGCACTGAATCTGCAGGGCCAACGCCAGACGGACACTCCTCCAAGTGCACCTCAGGTCCTCCCCTTCTCACATGACTGCCACTGCCTGAGGACCTCCCAGCCTTCTCACAGAGCGAAAATCAGAGATGATTTTCAGAATTTATGAAAGCAGCCTCCCTCTCCTTCACCCAACTCTGCTGTGTTGTCTATTTTTAAAATACTTAGGCTTCTTTAGTATAGTCCCTCATGCAACAGGAGTCAGCATGTCCCAGTCACCTGCAGTGACATTGCTGGGTCCCAGAAAACCATTCCTTAGGAGAATGGGCTCCCCGGGCTCACACCATGGAGAGTTGAGCCCATGGCAACTGTTTTGACTGCTGGCAGTACGAAACAGTCCACCCACACCACTGCCACATAACTTGCGCAGCTACCAGAGAGTTGAAGCTATGACGCTGATACTGCTGTGCACCGAGATGGTAGCATCAGGTGAGAAGGCATATTAGGAATCAGATGCCCTGTGCAGTTTCCATGAAGTTGTGTGGCAGGGTGTTTTGAAGAAATAGAGAACTGCAAATATATGATGGTCTTGCAAAGGGTTAGCAGGGTTTGTCCTCAAACCAACTCACCACTTCATCTATAGTCATTCAGAACTATGGTTAGAAAGGGGAAATTTCGATACACCGTATGAACAAGGTAATAGCGTGTTTTCACAGTAGGCAATTACAGGCAGAATTCTTTAACTGGTTTCCAAAAACCCATCAGTTCTGCGTCATTCCCTGTAAAAGACAGAAGATGCGATTGTGATCAGGAAACTGCACAAAATTATTTTTTCAACCCTTGTGTTATTGTCCTTATGAAGTCTCTCTTTTTTTATATAAAAACCAAATTTTTGTTGTATATATTCATATTCCTTGTGTTAGATGGAAGCATTTCCTATCCAGTGTGAATAAAAAGAACAGTTGTAGTAAATTATTATAAAGCCAATGATATTTCATGGCAGTTATTCAACCAAGCTGTGCTTGTTGGTTTTTCCCATGACTGTATTGCCTTTATAAATGTACAAATAGTTACCGAAACGACGAGACCCTTGTTTGCACAGCATTACTAAGAACCTGACTGGGAACTACAGTCCCCTCTGTTGACAACCAGCTCACAGTTTCCTGCCTGGAGCTTGGTACACACTTCAGTGAGACACGAGGTCTCCTTTTACCAAGGTAAAGAACAGAGCTGGTGGATAAATTTAATTAATAGTCTCAGATATCTGCCCCCAGGTAATCTCACTATAAATTTCATTAGAATGAGCAGAGATAATCTTGAATTATCATATGTAAACTAAATTGTAAGCATGACATCAGATGGGGGGAAATCCATCAAGGAACTAGAAAAAAATCATAACTATGAGAAAACAAGCAACAGTTTCAGCCCAATGCCAACTAAATTTAAAAAAAAAAACCTAATGTTGAGGGCTGGGGATTTAGCTCAGTGGTTAGAGTGCTCGCCCAGCAAGCACAAGGCCCTGAGTTCGATCCCCAGCACACACACATACACAAAAAATCTAATGTTGTGTAAAATGGGTTGAATTAGTTTGCAAACTATATAAAGATATATGCAGTAAAATGCCTGTTAATGCACACCAGATGGGAATGGAGTGTTCTAGTCAATCGCCTTTTTTAGTTATCTGAGCTCAGCTATATTATCATACTTGGATAACCAATTTAAAGGAATTAGAATATGATTTTTAAATGCACTTAACATTAAACTCTTCTAACTCTTTCTTTTTCTGTTATAATTCAGTTATGGATCTTCAGTGCCTCTGAGTCATTGTTATAAAAAATCAGTTATCACGGTACCGTGCTATAGGAGACTGGGCTGAACCTGTACAATGACAAACCCTGGAAGTTGCTTTTTTAAAAAAAAAAATAATAAATTTCTAAAATCAACTCTTTTACTGGTCATTTGTGTGTTTGTTATAAAAACAATGTGCAGATTCTTCAGGCACTTAACAGCCAGGGCATAATTAAACAGCTGTCATTCATTACACTAAATTACATTTCTCTAATTATTTTATCTCCTCCACCAAACTCTTTACTATCTTGATTATTGTCATTTCTTCTTTAGCTTTCAACAAAGTATTCTTTATTTCCAGTAATGCTTTTCAAATTTAAAAAGTGATCCTTGCTAAATAAAATAAAAAGTGAAGGCAGAGAAACACCGACAAAAACTATACACTCGATCATTTAGGATTATGTTTGTCTGCCAAAGCAAAAAGATGAGTATGATTCTACTCACAGAGCGGAGTCCAGAGATGTACAGTGGCCCAGAAACCAGGCAGCATATAGACAATGCCGTCATAAGTACTCTTCCGTCTATGTACATCTCAAAATATTTTTGTTTCTGTATATCTGATACAAGTCACTTTATTCTTCTTAGAGCTTCAATTCAGTGCCCCTATTTAAATTTTTGTAGGTAGAAAAGAGTCTCTTACTAGTTTTTGAATACTGAGGGTGGGGGGCTACAGGTGATTGAACCCAGCGCCTTTGCACTAAGTTACAACCCCAGCCCCTCTTTTTTTTTTTTTAATTTTGAGACAGTCTCACTAACTTGCTAAGTTGCCAAGGCTGAGCTCGAACTCACAATCCTCCTGCCTCAGGCTCCCAGAGTGCTGGAATTACAAGCATGTGCCACTTTGCCCTGCCTGAACTTATTTTTTTAATTTTTTATTTTTACCAAGAACGTGTAATGGTACATTGTATACATAATGATCATAATCAACATGGTTATTTTGTACCCTGAATTTATTTTTTATAAGTCCTCATTAAACCTTGAATTTACCTTAATTGTAATAAACCATCTGAACAGAAAGTTATACTAAGAATTTTGCAAGTTTTTATTAGTATTCACTTTAATAGCTTTGAGCACACACACATTTTTAAATTACATCCTTAATATATGATTTTGAGATAATTGGCTAGCAATTTGAAAGGAGAAGAGGAAAGCTGGAGCCCTACCTTACTCCTTACACCAAATAAATCCCAGCTATATTTAAGTGTAACAAATAAAACCAGAAAAATACTAGAAGTAGAAAAATGTTTTCAGTATGGTATAAAGAATTTTAAAACTCTGCGTGTTGCTTGCATGACCAATCAAGTTACTAGTGAAGTTGCTTCAAATATCCTGAGTAGTGCTCCAGTGTGTTTATTTGAATAAATGAAAGAATCGTCAGTGATAGGAATGAGATCATTTATCAGCTGCTGACTATAAGCAAGAGATCTTCAACTGTTCAGCCACTAAATCCCAACTTCTTCAAATAAAGATGTATCTTGGCTTGGCATATCACTTGAGTATCAAATAATCAGAATAACGCTGCATCGATCTACTCTCATTGTAAATGAGGTCAACGTCACAACTACTAACAATTTGATATTAGGGAATATATGCAAAACAGATGACTTTTATTCTAACTATGGTTGTGCTGTGTTCACTGGAACCAAGCACACCATCCTAAAATTAGTTATATCTAAGTAAATTAGAAACCTTGTACTTCCACTAGATGTAATTTGTGATTCCTCTCCTTTTCCCTCAGTGTTCAAATAGTCATTATAAGTGATATAAATTTTTCTACTTAAATCAGGAAGTTTTAATTTTTGGAGTTCAAAACTGTAATACACTTCTTTTAATTACTTTTAAGTGCCATTTTGCAGTGAATTTATAAAGCAACATCTGCAGTTAACAAAATTTTGTCTGTCACTAAAGAATTCCAAGCAAAGTTCGGTTAAAAAAGATGTTCAACTAATTATTTATATTCAGTACTTCAGCTGTCATCTTTAGTTGGGAGTTTCTTATAAACATTAAAATGGATATAACTCAGACATTTTCTCTTTTATAATCAAATAGTTTTACATTCTTGCAAAAGATTTTAGAAGTACAAGAAATGTTAGTTCTGCAATTGCTAAGTGTGCAGGAAACATTTCACTTTCTTCTGATGGAGAAAAGTCATAGGACAGGAGACCTGTCCATGAGCAACCGTCCATGAGCAGCTCCTTACAAAAGTGTGCACTCCCAAGCAGAGCTGTACGAGGGGATTCAGAGTTGCTCTTCACGCCCTCCAAAATACAAGCACTTGGACTTTCACTTCCCAGTGAAGCCACTCCGCCTTTGCAGGATTCAGAGCTCATAGCTTTTTTGCTTTGTTTTACTCCTAATATTATTTACAGGGCACATACAAATACTCTAAAAGGACAACTTTGAAATTAATGATATCTTCATATCCCATCCAGGTTTTATGGAGATAAATAGTGCATGCAAATCTAAGGAATGATGCATACATAAGATGAGGTAGAAGCAGTCCCATCCATGTGAAATTGCAGAAATGGGCTTTTCCTGCCTGGGCTGGACCCTGTTCACTTCTTGTTCCAAATGGTGGCAAAGATAGTAGACCTCAAACCACACAGGTCCCATCTCCAAGGAAAGAGCAAGAAATAGGAAGAAATGAAAGTGGAAGGTCCATTATGGTTGAGGCAGGAATAAGGAGAAAAGAAGAAAGGATCCTCTCACTGCCCAGCATCTGGTACTGCAGTAGAACAAGTACTAGCGGAGCCTCTCCACCAGCAACTTCATACATACAATACCTGTCACATAGTAGCTAATGAATAAACAAATGAAGAACCCCAGTGTTTCTCAATGTTCAAACAAACCAACAATAGACATGGAAGCTATATCTGGGACAATGCTCTCTTTCAAGAACCAGATAATAAACAAGTCATTTCCACATTGCCTTTGAACAAATATTCAGAATGTAGGCTCTCACTGGGTGAAATGGAAAAATTCCTCTGAAAATTCATGAATTTCGTCAACTCACTGGATTACTTTTCATTGCGTATGCATTCTTCTACATTCTATGTCAGCTGAGGTCAAGTCCATTCTGCTTTTGGCTTGGGAGAAAAGATGAAACCAGATGCCAAGAACGCAGGGTAACTGCCAGAAGGAAAAACACCAGCACTGGCAATCACCAGAAGAATCAACTCCAATTTGCCTTGTTTGTTTATCAAATCTCCTGTCACAGGCCCAGATCCCCTACCAGTCTATAAATGTGCAGAGCAAGACACAGTGCTTGTGTCATAGCTCACTGTGGAGACAGCAAGAATCCAAAATCATGAGTCAAACTCTGGCGACACCTATTATGCATCCATAAACAAAGCAGCCGTTTATCTGTAGATTTATGTCCTGGTAGTTCACGACTGTCTCAAGGGGCTTTGTCCAGTCTGTGACAAGGAGGCACCTCACCTCTGCCTCTGAACATATCTTCAACTTAGTCACAGCTACTGCTCATGTGGCTACTTCTGGTAGACTACAGAAACAGATGCTCACTTTTTTCTTTTTTCTTTTAGTTAATAATCCTTATTAAAAAAAAAAAAAACTTGTGGCAATAATGCAGAGTCCCCCATACACCCTTTTCCCCTCATAGTCTTCTCTGTTACTAGCATCTTCCACTAGGGTAGTACATTCATCGCATTTGATAAGTCAATGCTGACACAGTGTTATTTAATAAAGTCCACAGTTTATATTAGAGTTAATTCTTCCTGTTCCACAAGCCTGTTGAACACATGCCTGTTTGGCACAGTGTATATACCCCAGTGTATCAGAGCAGGAAAGAGAATAGGTCCAGGGGCCTAAAAATCCCCTATGCCTCACCTAGTTACCCCTCTCCCACACTGGCCCTCAAGCCCTGTGTGTTAGAAAGAAAATACATACACGCATAGCTATATGCATACAGATGCATGAGAAGGAATTTGTAAGGAATTGGCTTACACAATTACAGTGGCCCAGAAGCCCAAGTACAGGTTGCCCATAGGCTACAGACCATGGGATGCTGGGAGCATGACACGGATCAAGTATGAAGGCCTCAGAAACAGAAAAGCCAAGAGTGCAATTGTCAGTCCAAGGCCAAGAACTTGAGAACCCAGGAACGAAGCTCTTAGTATATAACTTGAAGCCCGAAGCTACAGAGCCTGGCCAAGGTCACTTCTCCTGATCTTCAGAAGAAGCTAGGGCACCTTCAACACCATGGGAACTTGAGAGACCCACTACCGGGTCTCTCTGGGCTCCTGTGTCCAACACTAGCAATAAATGGTCAGGAAAAACACTCACAGCTTGAGAAATGAGGCTCAGAGCCCTCAGGGATAAACATCCGGGTCATTCCATCAGGCAAACCATCTAGACCAGGAAAGATGCTGGCTGGGCATTGGAAGCTAGAATGAATAGCCAAGGAGGGGGGATGACGAGTTTCTATTTCAGCCCTTAGATCAACTACAGCAACTGCAACTATGGCTCATTCCACCCTTTCTCACATACATCACCCAGGAAGAGGCAAACCAGAGCTCTGGAGAAACTGTGCCCAGATTTTGTGGCAAAAAGATCTGTGCAACATAAAAAGGTAGTTTGTGTCGAATGCCGAGGAATCCTGCTCTGAGGCCCTCTTCAAGGGCTAGCTACTGGCAATATCAGCTGCTGATGGCTCATAGGTGAATTCCTCCTGCGAAGACAGAGGACTGCTTTGGCCAAGGTTACACCACACTCCCTCCAGAGAGACAGCACAAAACCAAAGACTGGTTGGTGGGAGCTACAAAAACCTGATTGCTTGCGTCCACTGGGATGACTCTGGAGGATTATTGCAGTTAATGGGCTCCATGTAGGATCAGCTGAGGCCCCGTTTTCAGTGATATTACAGGTCTGCCCTCTTGCAGAGTTCACTCCACAATAAACTTTCCACATACAACTCTGACTCAGTCTATTGCCAAAGAACTCAATCTAACACAAATGTTCTTAATATGGAAAAATATTTGTAAATGATTTATAAGTGACTTTACAAATCATTTATACTGACAGCAGATAAGCACTCTCCAACATTTGCTGATCTCTATGTGGCATGAACTATCCTTGGCTCTTAAATCCTTATTTTTTTTTTATTTAGTCTGCACAATAAGCCTATGAGGTAGGTGTATGAGTTATCAATGATCTGGACTATGCTATGGTTTGAGTGTGTCCCCTGAGGATTCACATGTTGGAAGCTTAGTCACCAATATGGCAGTATTCAGAAATGGGACTTATAAGAGGCAAGGGCCTGTTGGGTGGCCTCCAATCCAGCCCCTAAGCCTCGCTCTTCCTCTCTAGCAATGTGATGCCATCTGCCATGAGGCAATGCAGCCACAGAGGCCTTTGCCAGAACCAACACTGGGCTGTTTAGACTTTTACCCTCCAACACTGTGAGTTAAATAAACCATTTTTCTTTATGAGTACCAAGCCTCATATATTTCGGTATGGTAATGAAAAAGGGACTAACACAGACCGTCGGGAAGTGTGTTGGCTTTTTCTTCTGTGTGTGCCCTGAAGGATATACTCAGTAGAAACTAAAATAAATGCACGGTTCACAATAAACAATGATGAGAACCAATCTTTTTATTTTAAAACAGTGTAACTTGAGTTAACTGTAATTAAAGATGTAAAAATAAAACTTCACAATAACAATATTAGAAAAGGGCATATTTGGTATGCCATTAAGCATAATAAAAATCATTGCCTTGGTTGCAAAGATGAGATCAATACCCATTGATGTTGGAAGAATTTAAATTATTAAAATTTAACTTTAAAAATTATGGTACCCACTAAGGAATAGAAATATAACATATACCTTCCCAAGTCCGACAAAGGAAAAAAAAAGCTAATATAAATAATGTTATGAATCTACTACAAGGCAGGAAAAGAGGGAACAAAGAAGTAAAGGTTGGACTCTTTCTAGTTGAAGATGCCGGGATGCTGCAAAGAGAATTCCCCAAATTTCTCTGAGGCAAAGATTCTGCATAAAATGAAGTACACATCTGGTTACACCAATTGAGGAGTTACAGGGCAGAAGGGAGGCAGAAGCCACATTCCCACTAACTCATTAGCCATTTCCTCTAACGAGCGAAGTTATAGCAATGACATGCTTGACATCAGCAGTTTTCCTATGTTCATTCTCCAGCTGTCATAGTTTTTAAGTAGTTAATGAATTAAATTGAATAAGGAAAACAAAAGATTAGTGAAACTGTACTATGTGTATTCTTTGCAGCTTGTTTCATCCGTTTAACATACTATTCATAAGAAATGGTCATATTTCATATATTGTCACCAAATGAATATTACATTCATTATCACTAAATTAATATGACAAAATATATTTTGCCATTCTCTGCTCGGTGAACATGTGGGTTATTTCTAATTCCAACAATGCTGCTGTTTGCAATCTTCTATCTGCCTCCTGGCGCACACATGCAGGAATGTCTCTTTAGCAGCACTACCCGAAGGAAAGCAAGGGCATCCGCATGTGAGCGCCACAGCTGCCACTTTAAATGGTACACTAGGCACATTTTTAAGAATAAAAATAAGAAGAGGAAATTAATTCTAATGCTGTATTTTATTTAAACCAATATAGCCAAAATATTTTCATTTCAACATTAATAAATACTTTAAAATAAATTTAAATGAGTTGAATTTTTTATACTCTATCTTCAAAATCCACTGGATAATTTATATTTACAACATATTTCAATGCTGTCTAGACACATTTCATGGACTCAACAACCACATGTGGCTAGTGGCTACCACATTACACAACAGCTGAGCATATGCCACAAAGTAGAATTACTGGGTCATAAGATATGCACATTTTCAACGTCAATCAATAATGACTATTTTTTTCCAGTTTTCACCCTGGTCAGAGCTTCTACAAGTTCCTGTTTTTACGTAGCCTTGTGAAAACATGCCTTTCTTCAGAAACTTTGAATTTTGTCTATTTTGTGAGTATATTTTGACAATTCATGGTAGTTTAAATTTGCATTTCTTTGGTTTCCCATGAGATCTACACTACGTAGTTTCGAATGTTTTTTGGTTGTGGCTCTCTTCTATGTCACTGCATCTGTCAAATCATTTTAATCATCTCCTACTGGGTAGTTCATCTTTTTTAGATCCAGTTTTTAAGGGAATTTATGTTTTAGATACTGATTTTTTTCACAGCTACACGTGCTGGAAGTATTTTCTCCTCTGCTGTGAATTGTCTTTTCATTCTCTAAGATTCTTCTTAAGTATAGGATTGACCAGTGGTTGCCAGAGCCTGTGAAGGGTTTAGAGAGAGGATGGAGACAGCATGAATGGTTAACAGGTACAGGGGTGCATGTGAATGAGAGGAATAATTTCGGGCTGGGGATTTAGCTCAGTGGTTAGAGTGTTTGCCTCGCATGCATGAGGCCCTGAGTTTGATTCCCGGTACCAAAAAAAAAAAAAAAAAAAAAAAAAAGGAGGAATAATTTCCAATGTTTTACCACACAGTAGAATAACTATGGTTAACAATAATTGAATATTTCAAACTAGCTGGAAGAGAGGATTTTGAACTCTTCTCAGCATGAAGAAATGATAAATACCTCAGGTGATATATATGCCAACTACCCTAATCCGACCATTACACACTGGATACATGTGTTTAAATGTAACCAAGTGTATTAATCTCTCCCAATATAGATTGTGTGTTTTGGGGTCTTAAAATTATTTCTTACCCCAAGATTGTAAAGATATTCTATATTTTCATCCCAAAGTCCTCCTATAATTCTAGATATTTTCTTGTTATTTCCTCTCAGAATATGGAAGATTTTATTCCATTGTCCAGTGGATACCATTTAGCTGTGGGAAAAGTCAACTGTAAATGTTGAGTTTATATTAATTCATCTTTACACTCTGGTTATTTTTAAGACTTTTCTATAGTTTTCAATGTTCCTCACTTTAACTAAAGAATTCTTTATGGTGTTATAAATTCACTGGGCTTCCTAAATCTGAACTATGCATATATATTCACTGATTATAAAAATCTCAGTTATTATCTCCTCACAAAAAACTTAATCCCAGCTTCATGTGAGGCTCCAGGAGAAGAACTGCAACTTTGAGGCCAGCCTAGACAACTTAGTGACAGCCTGCCTCAAAGCAGAACATAACAAGGGCCAGGTATGTGTTCAGGGGTAGAGCACCCCTGACTTTGAGCCTCAGTACTGCCAAAAAAAAAAAAAGAAAGAAAAACTCCCTCTTTCCAACTAAAAGAGTTGATCTCATAGATGTAGGGAATAGAATAGTGGTTACTAGAGATCATAAAGGGTACATAGTGTGTATCAGTTGCCCTTCTAGAGCCAATGGTTTGCACCAGAGCAGATTTAATATGGGACATGTACAAGTTACAACATTCACTCACAAGCCAAATGCAGGAAGAGTGCCAAATGTCTATCTCTGCACCCGAGACCCGAAAGATCCAATCAAGGGCTAGGAGTCTACGGCACTGTCCCATGTATGTCAGTGTCTGCAGTAAGTGTCTGAAGAAATCTATGCTGGAACCAGGATACAATGCTTGCAGCAGAGATAAAGACCAGAGCTCCCCTGAAGCAAACAGCAGTCATCCCCAACGACAGCAAGGCCCCGAGCTCCTTCTGCGAGGAGAACAGCCGAGTTCCCTTCGAGAGAACCAGCCACAACAGAGCTTCTCCTGGGAAACAACCAGCCCCTCTCTTCCGCTCTCATTCTCCTTTATGTTGTGTTGGCAACAATCTTCAGGTGGATCCTCTATGCCCAGAAACACACCAACTAAGTCCAGCTGGGCATTCCTGCTCAAATTGACCACAATAATAAGTCCAGCACCTGGGGTAAGGGCATAGTGGATGGTTAACAAGTACAAAGTCAGTTCGGGGGCCGACAGTATGCCTTGGTGGTAGAGTGCTTGCCTAGAATGTGTGAGGCTCTGGGTTCAATCCTTGTTGCCACAAAGAAAAGTCAGTTAGAAGGAATAAGTTCTACTGTTGTATAGTAGAGTAGCTACAACAAACAATAATATATTTCAAAACCACTAAAGGAAAGAACTTTGAAATTTCTTGACACAAAGAAATGATAAATGTTTGAGGACACAGATACACTGATTGCCCTGATTTATTTAATATTTTATACATATATTGAAAGATCACACTGTACCCTATAAATGCATATAATTATTTGTATCTATTAAAAATAATTTTTTTTAATTTCCATAAATTTCATCCTCAATTCTCCTTTCCTTTCAGAATCCGAGTGAGACCTATGCTCAACCTTCCCACTCTGTCTTCCGGGTCTCTTAGCCTTTTGGGTTTCTACCTATTTGTCTTTCTGTTACGCATTCTAGATAATTTCCTCAAATTTATCTTCCTTTTCATGGATTTGTCACTCTAATTTTCTCTTTAAGTGATCATTTGAATTTTTCATTTTAATTTTTATATTTGTTTTATAAAAATCTCTTTGGTTACTTTCAAATATGCCTATTTGTCTTTCACTGGAATCTTAAATTTTTCATCACTACCTTTTCTCCCTCTCACCCCCGGTCCTGGGATTGAATCCGGGGCCTTTGCACTGAGCTACATCCTCCATCCTTTTTTTACTTTTTATTTGAGGCAGGGTCTCACTTAAGTTGTCCATGCAGGACTCAGACTTGTGTCTCCTGTCTCAGCCTCTCAGAGTACAGGGATTACAGGTACGCGCCACTATGCCTTTTTAAAAGTATGTTAAAGATACTTCATTCATATTTTTTATTTGATAATGACCATAGCTAAAAACTTTGCTGGGGTTTTGTTCCAGTTTTTATGCCCTTTCTCTACCACTATGAGACCTTCAAAATAAAGGCCATTCCTTGAAGAAATGATCAATTCCAGGGCTGGGACACACAAAATACAAAATAAGACTGGAATGTTTTGCACCAAAAAGAAATTGCTCAAAAAGTTGAGATGATGATAAAAGGACAAAGGAGCCAAAAAGAAAGCATTCTCATTGCTCATGTCTGGGAAATTTTCAAAAACCTAATGAGTAATGATAGCAATAGAATATAATTCATGGAAAGAATCTATGAGTCCATATAGATGATGGATGGGTGAATAGACAGACAGATAGATAGATAAATAAATAGATAGATAGATAGATAGACAGACAGACAGATAGGTAGGATAAATAGGAAAATCTTTCTTAAATAAATGTAAGAAGGATAATATAATTAGAATCACTATTTGGCAACTACCACATGGTGATGATTGCTTGAACCGAGAATGATGGAAATTAATAGACAATGACTAAAATTAATAGGCAAAAATATGATGAGAAACAGAATATTTACATAGTCCCAAAGCATCTCACCAGAAATACTTATTAATTATGTAGGAAAAAATGGTAATAATGGGAAAACTTGGCAGTTATCGCCTTATGCAGGTGCCAGAGTTCGCATAGGGTTTGAATGTGTTCCCTGCAGGTTCACATGTTAGAAGCCTGGTCCTAGGGGTGAGAATACTGGGAGGTGCTACAGAATGTTTAAGAGGTGGGGCCCAGTGGGCGACATTTGAATCAGTAAGGGAACCATCTTCAGAATGAATGAAGTCGTTCTTGTGAGACCTCAGCCAAGATCAAAGAGTGAGCCTGCCCCCTCCCTCTGTTCCAGTTTCCTGTCTCATCATGTGATTACTCCTTCTCACATGCTTCTGCCATCATGGCATCAGCCATGAGGCTTTCACAAGAGCCCAGCTGATGTTGATGCCATGTCCTTGAACATCCAGAACTGTGAGGTAAATAAACCTCTTTTCTTTATGAAACACTCAGCTTCAGGTATTCCATTATAGAAACAAACTATGGACAAATATAGGAAGCAATTGTAAATAAAAAATTGATTATGATGTGCTCTTGGTAGAGTGCAGTGAGGACACAACATCACTCCCATAATATTCTTGCCAAAAAATGTACAAGCTAAATCCAAACACAAAGAAACATCAGACAAACATGAATTGAAGGAAATTCTGAGAAATAGCTGACCACAGAAGGGCAAAGAAAGACATAGAACTGTTGCAGACTTAAAGAGAATACAGGGACAAGAAACCAAATGTAGCTTGTAGTCCTGGACTAGATTCAGGATCAGAAGGTTGTGTTGTAGAAAGTGAGAGTCCCAGGCCCAATCCAGGGCGAGGTGCAGAGGATGCTGTTGGCAGCTGCTGCTATGGTTTTGCCAAGGTGCCCAGGGAAGACAGCTACTGCACTGGAGTCACAAATTGTTGAAGAACATACCTGGAATTCCTAGGGAACCCTCACTCTGTGAACGCGACAAGGTCCACTGCAGACGAGGGGCTGGCACTTGCCAAAGGTAAATGGAAAGGTGAACATGACCTCCATGGGCCAGCGACCCTGTTGAGAATGTGAACCTTCACTTGGAAGAATACCATAGAGCTAAGGAAGATGAGAAACAGCCTATTGTCTTCTGAATAGTGACTTGGTCACTAATAATCCCAGGACAAAGTTAGAGTTCACTGTACAAGAACAAGTTTTCCCAAGACCACGCCAAAAAGGTTCGCCATAAAGGCTTGCGCTGCGTATGTAGCAGACTATTTTGGCCCTTAAGGTCCTGCTCCAAGTAAGTGCTGTACTGTCCTGGAAAGTAGCTAAGATGATGGAGCCCAGAAAAAAGAAGCAAAGGACAAAAATTTCAAGAAAATATTGCAAAACTTAAATGACTAAAAAAAAAAAAAGTATTGAAAAAATAAACAAGCTCTGCAAACAGAAGAAAATCATCTGACAAAATTCTGCAAGACTGGAAGGATCCACTAAGATTTCTCTTTTGGATTTCATGACAGTATTATTTAGGAAACAAAATCTGGTCATTAGGATGAACCGTGTTAGTTCTGACCTCAGTATTATAGTAACTTTTTGGCTTGGATGTAGAAGTTTCTTAGTATCTGTTGAGAGTTATTGTAAATAATCTTTTATTGTGCTACCAAAATTCTTTGTAACTAACTTAGTCACTTGTCATTATGTAACTTCTGTACTGAAATGAAAACATCCTGTGAAGAAAAATGACTGGATTATGAACTCTATTCAAGTAATTGTTTTAAATGAGATCCTTTCTGAACAAAGGGAATTTAGAATGTAAAAATCAGAGTCCTCTGCAGCGTGAAAAATGAGCTTTGGCTTTTAAAAATATACAGTATACTAATGACATCTTTTATCATTATTGCTTATTTATTAGAAAATATCATTTCTGGCTTTCTCAAGATAATATGAATCAATAAGTACTTCTATTTTCTGCATTTTTTAAATTTTAGCCTTTCAGATATGCTGGTAGTTATCAAAACATTCTGCATTTTAAACCAATTTTGTAAAGATTTTTCTTATTATCTTGACTATACAGAATGTCACCTATTAGATATACCAAGTTTCGTACTTGTGAACACTGCCATTTTATTAGGGTGACTTACTGAGAACACAACCATTTTCTTAAAGAGGTGACTGAGAGCTTGCAAGACAGAAGCCAAGTACTGTAAGAAGAAAGAAAGAAATTAGAAAAAAAAAAAAAAGAAAGAAAGAAAAGAAGAAATATTCTGTTGTTATTGTTACAAGAACATTATTGGGATAGCTGGAAAAGCTTGAATGAGCTCTGTAGATTGAATAATAGTATTATTCATATTAATTTTATGGTTATCATTTTACTGCAGCTATATATGAGAATATACCTGTTTAGGGAGATATATACACACATAAATACATACATACATATCTGGAAAGAGCAGTATGGATATAAATATGCACATGTGACTACAGAGAGACGTAGAAGTAGGTACAAAGAGATGTAGATGTAGAGAGGTGTCACTATAGAAGGGGGAGGGGAATATAAAGAAACTCTAGTAGAATGTTAATAACATTCACATGCAGAAATCTGGGAGAAGATTCTTGGTGTCATTGTTCCATTTGGAACATTTCCATATGTGTAAAATTATTCCAAAATGATAAAAAAAATTTTTAAAGAAACAAAAATTGGTTTGGACAGAGTCTAGAACCAGGATTGGAATCAGGAACTGGATCAGCTCTGTTCTCTTCTGCTCATCTCCCAGCATGAGACTGTGCTGGAGAAGATGGAAGCCAGGGACAACCTGGATTCAGAGGAATCAGAATTGATGGAGCTGGGGAAAGAGTTTGTGGACTGAGTGCCAATGAGGGGCAGTGACAGAGTGCCAGCAGATGTGCCACCAATGCCTGGTGCTCATCAACACCTACAAAATCACACAGATGGCTGACTACAAACAACAGATTGGCAGAAGCTCTTGAGAAACAATACCGTGTATTAGATCAATTTTGGATTGGGGAAAAGAAAGGGCAAACAAAATTATCTGCAATTTAAGGTGAACTTACTAAGATTTGTTGAAACTGCACAGACACATGTCAGTATAAATCCCCCAGACCTGTGCTGTCCAGTCCTGCAGTCACTGGCCACATGTGGTTATTCTATTTAAGTTACATGAAATTTAAAATCTGTCCTTCAGTCACACCAGCCATCCTTCAAGTCCTCAATAGCTACATGTGGCCGGTGACTCCTGATGACTGTTCTGTGCAACACAGAGAACACTTTGATCTTCCTAGAATTCTGCACCAAAAAAAATACTGCACATCACTGTTCCAGAAGCCAAAGATTTCATCACTGAAGAAGATAACTGTAATTTTTCATTTCATATTCTTTGACTCATGGAAAATATCAGGCAAAACATGAGAAATGACCCTCAGTAAAACCAAACTATTCTACTTCCTGTTGGATTCAATACCAGAAAGGTTCTCGGTGCCAAATGGGAGAGACTCATTTGAGGTGAAAAGAACCTTGGGATCACTGCAGTTGGGAGAAGATCCTGATATTCCTCTGTCCTCTAAAGTCATATTGGCTTTGTGGTTGGTCTACATTTTCCATCACCCTCTACCCCACCTCCACACTGTGGAAAATATTGTTCATGATTCATTCATTATACAGGATGGTTTGGCAAGAATTATTCTTGACCAAGACAAACTTCCAATAATAAAGCCTATAATTTTATCCAAGGAAGTGAGGAAATTGACTCAATCATCCACATTAGCAACAAAGGTGGGCTGAGGGTGTGACTTAACCGGAGAGCACTTGCGTAGCATGTGCAAGGCCCTGGCTTTGGATACCCTGTACCATCAAAGAACAAAAAAAAAAAGAGTTTGAGATTTCAGTCATCGTCAAGATTTGAGTCCTCAAGACTGGGAGACTGTGGAACAAAGCCAGTGATCACTTCACGTCTGAGTTGACAAAGACTGACCGTTCGACGCAAGCTGAAGGTGACACAATCTCTGATCACTATGGATACCCTAAATACACTCAAGCAGAGTCCAGGGGGGAAATCCAGTTCAACACCCTTGACACCATTTGTGAAACATTTAAAAGTATGCAAAATAAAACTATAGACTGTTTTTAATATACACTAGTATATTTAATAGAAAGAAATATTTGCGTGGTGATAATAAACACCAACTTCAAATAGATTTGACCTCTCAAGAAATAGAGAAAAGAAAGACATCAGGAAGGCAGGCACAGAGGTTCCACTGTGTTATGTCAAATATTTCATTTTCTTTAAAAAATCTGATGCAGGGAAAGCTTCACGCTCAAGTCCTGTGGAGCTATAGGTGGTACAGAGGTGTCAGCTACCCTGATCTTTGAATGTTTTTTTGTGTGTGTGTGGTGCTGGGGATCGAACTCAGGCCCTTGTGCTTGCAAGGCAAGCACTCTAGTCACTGAGCTAAATCCCCAGCCCCTCTTTGAATGTTTTGGTTCATTTAAAATACTTCATAAGAAAAGAAAACATTAATAAAATAGATCCTATTTCTTCCACTTAGCATTTGTGTGATCTTGAGCTTCTTTTCTCTCTAACTGCGAACAAGACTAATATAATACCTACTACACAGTTTATTATAGGAAGTGTGGGAGAGATGTGGCACACATGGAACACACTCAGAGACCAGCAGGATGCCCTCGTGCAATCATCCCACTGCAAAGAGGTCTCCAGTACAGCTGGGGCACCGGGCTTGTGGGGTCCAGACCAGCCAATCAGACACATGGTACACAGTCTTCACGTTGTGCTCTGAAAGAGAGGCCAGAGGCAGCCGGCTTTCCTTCGGACTGCAACGGATTGGAGGAGTGAAGCTGGGTCCCAATGTTCCAGTTAAAACAGAAAGAAGGTTTGGTTTGTAAGACTCTCTGCTTACTTTGGCTGGCCAGGCTTGCCATTTCCACATCTGTCCACAGGTCAGGAGAAGCAAACTATGTGGTCGTAAACACGAGCAGCGGTTCCTGCACATCAGCACTTTGGGAACCCAGATTTGACCCTGCAGATCTGTCTGGGCCGCCCACCACCTGCAGGGGCAGGCTGCCCACTTGAGAGATCAGTGACTGCAGTAGCTGAGAGTGGACAGACTAGTTTGGAATGCTCCCACCTTTCCATCACAGGCCTTCTGACCAGTCACGTGTCCTCTCTCCAACACGTCTCCTGAATGCTACCTTCCCTGCCACCCCTGTTCTTTGTTCCTCCTGGAGTCCTCCAACAAAATAAGAGAGAGAGGGGGAAAAAAGGCTAAGACACAGACCCCAGGAAATAGCAGATCCAAGCCAGTAAGTCGAAGTTCCAGGAGAGAAGCGCACAACGCCGTGAGAGAGGAATCGGACCAGACTGTAAAGAGACAACAGAAGGCTCCAGAAAAGAACGTTGAGAGGAAGGGTAGATTCTATTGATTTCATACTTTTCCTATTAGTAAGAATAATCCAAGCTTCCAGTGCAGGCAGACAACGCAAGAGAGAAGAAAAGAAAGAGCAGTTTAGAAGTCCAGGAACCACCTTTCTAGCGTGCCGCTGGACTTGGAAGCGACAGCGGCAGCGGCAGTGTCAGTGGTGAGGGCGTGAAGAAGGGGCGGGGGAGACAGCGAGGAGAGAGGCGAAACTCTCCTCTGCTTGGCCCTTCCGCCTGGCGCGGCGTGACGGGCTTTCCGAGGGATGCGCGCCCTCTCTGAGGCAGCCTGGACCAGAAGCGTGGCAGAGGAACAGCTCACCGCGGAGGTGCTTGTCCCTGAGGCTCATCCCCCACTGCAAGCCAGACCCAACAGGTGGCTCGCTTCTCTACCCAGCCACTGACGTCATTCAGACCACAAAAGGCAGGGGCCAGAGTCCACAAAGGATTTTTCCCCAGTTGTAGTGGAGGCTTTGAAGCTGGTTTCAAGTGAAACTGATGAAAGTGGTAAGCAGCACCTTGGAAGAGTGTTATCTATTTGGGAAGATCCGTTTATGAAAATGATGTACTAGACCAACTTAAGGAAGCTCTATATGATGATAAGAAGCCTGGGAAGCGAATTTATGAACAAATACAGGTGGATGAAAATGAAAATTGTCCCTCTCTGGGATCGGCCAGTGACCCACCACAGATTCTCGGTCTCGTTACAAGATCTAGAAGATGCAGCTTCCGGTGATGCAGGAGGCCGTCAGAGGGCAGCTTCTTTCTGTGCCGAAGTCTAAGAAGTATCCCTGCTAGATAAAATAACAGATAAAGAATCCGGAGAAAGGCTTTCTAAAATGGCAGAGGATGCTTACATGTTGATGGCAGACTGGCGGCAGAAATAGACTGTAGGAAGCAACTCGCGCGAAGGTTAGCAGATTTTCTTCACTGACAAAAGGAAGCCGGTACAGAGGAAGAGCATCAGTTGGAAGAATACAGACGCACGTTAGCCAGTTTACCTGCTGGGCAAAGAACTCAGGTCCTGGACCCAGAGCCTGCCACACTGACCTTGCCCAGTGTCACTGCCCTTTGCAGGGACATCTACAGTGAAGACTGATGACTGTTCTCTTTCCAGGGCCCAAGAGTTTGCAGGAGATGGAGGTGGGTCAGGTGGATAGTCCTGTAGCGTTGTTTTTGTGTATGTTGACAGAGTGATGCTAGCAAAAGAAAAGGCTAATTTATAAAATTGTTTAAAATGTTGCTTTGTTTACTATTTTATTAGTAAGTTAACAAAATTAGTAAGTTAAAAGCAAAGCGATTGTCTCTGCGTATAAACAAGCTCACACAGAGTGATTATTTTCCAAAGATCTTTTTTTGTAAGTTTTTTTGACCCAAGGCCTTGTGAAAAATTCCATGTTTCTATTTCTTCACGTATTTTCAATTGTTTTTCTTTATTGTTTTCAGTATCTAATCACTGTATATTATCTAATTACTAAAGGGGAAAAATTAATCAGGAATTGATTGAGACTTTATTATGGTATAATTAGGACTTGATTATAGAAGAAACTAAATGTTCCAACTTAATCTTCATGTTTCTCCCCAACCCAAATGCTGGTTCTATGCCTCTCTGTGCCTTCACTCCCTAGAGGCCAGCAGTGCAACCCTAGACACGGCATCAACTGACAGGTCAGATCAGACCCGAGAGAAATTTTCCCCAGTCACAGTGGAGGAGTCCATTCCAAGGGCCAGTGTAGAGTAAAAAGAGTATTAAAGTGGGATCCCCTTGATTTCACTGTTTAGAATTAGTTGAGTAGACTAACGTGAGAACGCTTTGCAAATATAAATTTTGACATTCTACCAAGAGAATAACTTTGGTCTAAGTTCTATTCTGATTAGTATGTCAGCATTCTGTAGATAGCAGGACTTGCTATGACTATTTTACTGAAGACCTTAGACTACCAGTTTGGGAATCATACACAATTTTTGCTTTAGCAACTTTGTTTTCAGGACTCTTACTAGGACTTCGTATGGTATTTGTGGCCGATTACCTTTGTCCTTCAGAAAGGTGCAAACCACAGCCATATCCTTCAAAAAAAACCATTATCAGAATCTCAATCTTTGAAAAAAAATGGTAGAGGAACAAGAGGCTGATAAAGATGTTTCAGAAGAAGAAGCAGAAAGTAAAGAAGGAACAAACAAAGACTTTCCCCAGAGTGTCATGGGACAACACCCTGTGAGTCCATCATTGGCCACAGATAAATCCTAGTTAATTTTTATAAATACCTTAATATTGAGATTCTGACAAAAAAGAAAATTGGTCATTTCTTTTGAAGTGAACTGTGATTTGTATATTGCAGAGTTTAGATTGTCATTTGATTGAATGTTTTCATTCAGAAAATATAAGTAGGTATAAAAGTTAGAAATATACTTAAAAACATGGAAGTTTAAACAATTGTTTAATTTTAGAAAATATGGTGCCAAGAAATAAGATTCGTGTATGTTTAGTAACAATCTCTTTCAAGTCTGAGTTGAAAAATTATATTTCCCACGAGTTACCTTAATGGGGGTGTTTAAGATTACGAAGAGAAAAAGATTTCTCATTTGATGTGATTTTTCGCAGTTTCACTGTGTGAAAATAAAGAACATACTTCTCATAAATGGGAACTTTGCCCCATCTCAAGAAATGTGTATTTTGGTGATAACTTTGGTCTCCGAGAGATGTAGTCCAAAATTTCCTCATATTTTTTAGATTATGCAGCTAACACAACTTGTCTTACTTTAATTACAGTTTTCTTTTTTAACATCTTACACAGGATACGCTACTGACTCAAGAAGTTTTTATAAGTCCTTGGTGTTCTCTTGATGCCTATAAAGACTGATTGCCTGTTTTATTCCTTTTTTTCAGTTTATGACTCCTCTTTTTTTGCCATGGGTTACATTTTTCAAATTGGATCATATGAACAGTATCACTATTACACTTACTATTGGTAAACAGTAGTTTTTGTTGTTTTAAACTGAAGTTCACTGAGATTCATCAAACTGAGCTACTGAAGATTTAAAATTTTGGCCAATCAGTCCAGATATTACATTATTATTGAATCTTTGTGTTGAAATTTTCTTTGTGAACATGTGGGGGTGGGGTTGTTTTGTTTCCTTTTTTTAATGTGGAGGTGGACATTCTTGATTTTTATTTGGTTTGGAAAAGTTCTGGTATTTTATATTTGGAAACTCTAAGTTTAATTTGATATAAAATAACATTTGCATCTGCTCAGGAAAAAACATCTGTATGTTTTCAGTGTGTCTTTGTCATCATATGCAAAAAGTTCTTAATTGAATTTGCAGTTAGTATGTGCTTGATGTTTCAGAATCAAGCATCATTAATATTTTTTTTAAAACTTGATATTTATTGTTCTCGATTGCTGCTATTGGGTAGTATGTGCCAGGTGGAAGTCAGCAACATGGACCACATAATTTTTACCTGACAGCAAAGGGCTGGTGTGACAGAGGACTGTATTAGGCATAAGAAAGGAAAGAGCCATAAATACTCAGAAAGACTCATCCGGACATTATATGATAGATGATTTCTGTAATGTCTGCCCCTTTTTTTAGGTTTTCTTTGTGTGAATCCATTAGATTTGCGCATTGTAATATACAACACTATTTCTTAAAGGCTTTTTCTTTAGACTCTTAAATATTCTACTGTTAAAGATTTAGATGTGTAATTTGTGATGCCTTAGAAAATACTCTGAGCACACAGTAAACTTTTCTAAGTACTTCACGAGCAAATAAATAAATAAATGGAAGACTAAATTTTCACAGTAACTGGGGTTAGGTTGGGGGGCTGTAATACCAAATTCTTAATCATGAGCATTTTCTTCACTGCATACCTGAGGTAGATCACGCACCTGAGTGTGGTTTGGCCTGGCCCCTCAAGAGAACAGCATGTCACTGTAGTTGCATGAGGGGTACTGTGCTTTCGATGGACACTATCACTCTTTTCTCCATAAACAAGCTCTGGTCACTGTCTGCAGTGGCAGTCTGAACAGCTTCCCTGGCACTCCCTCTGCTCCTTCCAGCTCTACAGTAAGTAAAAGAACATGAGTTGTGCTCAATCCCAACCTTCCTATGAGGAAAACCACTTCCCATGCAGCTATTTTGGTTACCTCTTCCACACACATTCTGATTCAGCGTTTTTCTATTAGAAATCCTCCAGAATCAGCAAAAGTGGGATGACCCAGTCACCTTGGTTTGCAGAATTAAAAGAATAAACCTAGATTGTCAATTCTCACTGTAGAGGAGAAACTCATGTCTTCACAGTAAAGTTATTGAACTGGTTCTGATACCTCTGTAGTGAGAAAATTTTCAAAGGTAAAACTTAATTTTAGAGAAAGTTAGAAGGTTCTGAGTTTTCTGTTCTAAAAACGTATATAATATGGAATAACATAAAGCTACTAAACTGCTTTGTATTCTATTAAGAAATAGCTCGAGACAAGGTCATGTTTTGTAATTGCTGCACTACATCAAAGCTTTGTAAAGTGTACACCCAGTTCCTCTCCCTATAGAAAGGGAACATTGTGTTACTTAATTATTTATACAAAGTATTTGTTGACAACTCCTAATTCCAACCACACTGTTCTGAGGTGGCAATTGCACATGGGAAGATGAACTTTCCCTCTTTTTTATCCCTTTCCTTTGGCTGTATCTGATGACAATATAAATGTTCTTAATAAAGCTCTATGTTCTTTTTGAAAAAATAAGTCAGGAAAAAATTAAAAGTGGACAAGTAGTAAAGTATAATCAGAATGTTCTATTTGGATATGCAATGAAAACATTTGCCTATTTAAAGTGGAAACACTTTTTATTATTGATTTTTTAACTTTAGTATCAACATATAGGCAAAGCATGAAACTTAAATATGATTATAGTTATGGATGCATTAACCTTAATAATTCAAAAGAAAAGTTATCCATGACAATCTGGGAGGTGTAGTGGAAAAGAAATATAAACTGAAGACAAGTAAAATCCCATAAAACAAAATATAGTATGAAGAGATGCTATCTACAATTAGTAAAACAAGAAATTTAAAAGTGACCATAGTATTCAAAGTTGCCAAGACATTTAATGAAGGAACCAGAAGTGACGCTGTAACTATAATCAGAAAGTATAATTGAGTTAAATTTTCATCCATCGGATGATGTCTAAATAAATCAAGAAACAGTGATAAGAAATTTTTAACTTTAAGAATAATCATCAAAGGAACTGAAAACAAATAGAAGCTCTGATAAGAAGTGACAGAGTAGATATATGTATTTTAGCTTCCACAGCCTCCTGAAATCTCACTAAATGTAAAATAAAGGAATTTAGTAAGGCATAAATTTACAAAGAAAAGGAAATGAAAATATCTAAAATTGGTGATATCTAAAATAGCTAAAATTGTGGTGATTGATGCACAAGTCTGTGAATATGAGGTTATAGTAATACAGTGAATGTTTAAATTTTTTAAATTAAGTAAAAGACATGTTGCCATTAGTTCCTCTCAAAATACTCTTTTTTCCTTTGAATACACTTATTCCATCATTCTTGCCACTTTCTGACACAGTTCTGGAAGTCCTCTTTTGGGTCTTTAGATGTGCAGTTGTAGCTGCTTCATTGTCTTGAATTGATTCAAAACATTTGCCTTTCACAGCCATTTAGACTTTGGAGAAGATCCAAAAGTCTCATGGGGCCAGATCTGGTGAATAAGGTGGCTGAGGACATAACATATTTGGGGAATGGGGTGCTGGGGATCAAACTCAGGGCCTTTCACTTGCTGGGCAAGCACTCTACCACTGAGCTAAATCCCCAGCCCCCACCATATTTTTACAAGTCTGCCTTTCCATCGGATGGCACTGGGCAGCAGCATTCACTATATGTGATCACAGCTCAAAAGGACAGTTGCAAAAGAGAACTTCCAGAACTGCTTCAGAAAGTGGCAAGAATAATTGGGATAAGTGTGTTTGAAGTGGGGAGGATCCTTTTGAGGGGTACAAATAGTAATGTCTTTTACTGTAAAAAAAAAATTTAATTTAAACATTGACCTTATCTTCCTATTACCCTTGTATACTAAAAGCTTGTGAATTGTACATTTTCAGTAGGTGAATTGTATGGTAAGTAGATTATAACTCAATAAATCTGTTTCAAGAAAAGAAAAGTGTCAAATAAGAAAATAGCAACAAATTTTCAGAAACTAGACAGCAGAGGGACAAGTAATAACCTAAGAGACCTTCTCAAAAAGAACTAAGTCCCAAACCCATGATGGAGAAAGTCTCAAAAGAACATGATTTACACCTTGAATATCTCAAAAGACTTGGGAACAGGCAATACCAGGCACCTCTGGAAATGAGAAAGGGGGAAAATAGGCTGACAAATTAAGACAAGTTAAACTCTTCAATGCCCTCCTCCATGCCACACAACTCAGCAGCTGCTAATGGTGATTTTATCATCATAGTAACAGAAGAATAGAATACTGAGCTGATCACAGTGTTACTAACACTATAGCAGAAGGACGGGGTTGGGGAGTATGTGCTTGGTATGGTGGGTCTATGCCAAGGCAAGAGAATGTGATTGCTTCTGTGAAAGGTGTAAGTAGTGGGAGATGGGAGATGGGAGGCAGTGGTCCAGAGACAGCTGCAGATTTTTATGAGATTGTTTGTGTTTATGCACTATCCCTCTCTCATAACAGCTTTAATTTTTCCTCAATTTTTATTTTTTATTCGTACATGTTTGTAGTACATAATGATCACATTCCTCATGGGGCATTAGTACATTGACATAACACAACTTAATTCTTTTTTCATCCTCTTTCCCCTTCCTCTCCCTCTCCCTTCAACTCTTGGTCCCCTTTCCACTTGAAAAGGATTTTCCTATCTCCTGTTATCTATACTTTATTTTCCTCTTTATTTTTATTTTGGGTTTCTCATATAAGAGAAGTCCATACAATATTTAAGTTTGTGTGTCTGATTTGTTTCACTTAACATTATTGTCTCAGGGTGCATCCGCTTTCCTACAAATGACTCAAGTTTATCCTCTTTTTGGCATAGTGGTATTCCATTGTGTATAAATACCACGTTTTCATCTGTTGATAAATGTATAGGTCTTTTCCAAGATTTGGCTATTATGAATTGTGCTGCTATAAACAGAGGTATGCCTCTATGACTGTGATATGATGTCATTAACTCTTTTAGGAAGTTATCCAGAAGGGAGATAGCTGAGTGGAATAGAATTTCTAGCTTTAGTTTAAGAAATCTCCATACTGATTTCCATACTGGTTATACTAGTTTACATTTCCACCAGTAATGTAGAAGGGCTCCTTTTTCCCCACAACTTTGTCAACATTAGTTATTATTTGATTTCTTGAAGATAGCCATTCTTTCTGGAGTAAGATAGAATCTCAATGTTGTCTTAATTTGCCTTTCCCTGATTACCAGACATTGTGAGCATTTTTTATGTATTTATTGATCATTTGTGCTTTTTATGAGAAGTGTCTGTTCATTTCAGTTGCTCATTTTTTGATTGGGTCTTTTATTTGGGGGGAGGGGTCTAATTTTTTTGAGTTCTTTATATATTCTAGATGTTAGTCCTCTGCCCGAGGAATACCTGGCAAAAATGTTTTTCTATTCTCTAGGCTGTCTCTTCACTCTGTTGGTTGTTCCCTGGGCTGTGCAGAAGTTTTTAATTTAATATGATCCCAGAGCTCCATCTTCGGACTCAGGCTTGAGCCAGCAGGTCAGGATGCTCCCAGGCAGCCAATCCACACCGGCAGGGTGAAACTCAAATAAGGTGGGAGACATCTTGGACAGAAAGCACTGTTGCCCCTCTCTCTCTCATTAGTGAGTTTTTGTTTGTTTGTTTGTTTGGGGTTTTTTTGTTTTTGTTTTTCATTTCTGTTCTGATCCAAGCCATCACTATCTGGTAAAGCCAACAATACCCACACCACTAAGGAAACTTTTAGAGACATAAACGATAAGGAGACATGGGCTGGCTACCAAAGATCTCCCAGAGAGCTGCAGTCTGACAACTGCCCCCAGGCTCCATGCTTGGAGGCCAGGATCAACATAGTACCCAGCACTGACCACTGCAGACTCAGTAGGGATAACAAGCATAGAATCAGGTTTTGGCCTGCACCCCCCCCCCAGAGTGCTGGCCATCAGAGAAATTTCACTATATGTGTATGTATATATAATATATGTACATATTGGTTTTATTTTCTCTTTCTCTTATTCATCCTGTTACCTGTCTGATGCATTCTCTTGTCTACCTATTCTTTCTTGTTGTTTTGGTTTTTACTTTTATTGACTCTTGCCTTGTTCATATCTCTCCTCCCTCAACCAAATGCTCTGATTTTTCCTTTTCTTTTCATTTTCTCTCTCCCTTTTATTTTTCATGTGAGTAAATGTTGTCTAGATTCTACATGGTTTGACCCACTACTCTCAACTTTAACTCTTCCTAAACTATCTTCTCAAGATTCCTGAAGTATAAGCAATATCCTATTTTAAGTCTTACATCAACTAGAACTTTTTTCATTACCTCTCCACCTATTCCTATCCCTCATTATCCCCCCTACACGCAGGGTAAAAAACACTCTACTAACAGGATACCCACTACATACAAATTCCTGGTTTATATTGGCTTCTGCTTTATAATGGTGTTGACCTTGCTCTATGGTTAAAGATACAAAGTTCATATTTACCACAGTCAGTCAATTTCATGAATGCAAGTGATGCTATTGCTAATGTATTAGTGTAACAAGTGTGTCATACAAGTTATAACCAGTTGTACTTTCTCATATGGTAATGCTGTAATTATCTGAGGTAATAATCATTAATATAATCCAGGGTATTGAGACGACCACAAAAGCCGAGAATCACATTTACCTAGAAGACACTGTATGAACAGAATTCTCCTTAGAAAGCATTGATATTTGTCTTCAAGTAACCTCCCATAATCAAATATAAAAGTCAGCACTGAAACTAAAAGGGGAGAAATACATATAGGTACAAAGAAAATGACGAGACCCAGAAGTAAAATACAACCCCAGACCCCCCCCCCCAGCTCACCCAGAACAAATCCAGAGGACAACAAAATAGAGGAAATTGGAAAACACTCAACCAAACTTTCAGAAATGATAGCAGCACAAGTCAAAAAACAGATGGATGAATTTATAGAGAACATCAGATTAGAAATAATTGGCCAAGTTAAGAAAGAGATGATGAGCATAATGAAAGACATGCTTAGTGAATTTAGAGTAGACACAGATTTAAAAAAAAAAAATGCAGCTTAGAAAAACAATGGAAAACTTGACCACTCAATTTAGGAAAGAAATGGAACCCATGAAACAGATCCAAACAGATGTCCAAGAAATCAAAAACTTTCTTGGACGCAGTAGATTAAATGAAAGTGAAGACAGAATCTCAGAACTAGAAGACAGGATTGCACTTCATAACCATGAAAAGGAAAACTTCTTAAAAATAACTGGGGACTATGAAAAAATCAATACAGCAACTGCAAGATGATGCAAAGAATAACAACGTAAGACTGATCGGCTTGAAGGAAAAAGAAGGAGACAGTGTAAAGGATCTAAAAAGATTATTCACAGATGTAATGACAGAAAACTTCTCAAGCATGAGAAGAGAATTTGACATACAGATAAGTCAGGCATATAGAACCCCAATTATCCATGACCAAAATAAATCTACACCAAGACATATCATAATCAAGATTCCAGAAATTCAACAAAAGAACAGAATACTAAATGTTGTTAGAGAAAAAAACCAAATCACCTATCAAGGTAAACCCATCAGAATCACAGCAGACTTCTCAACACAAACCCTTCAATCAAGGAGAGCCTGGAGCAAAATATTTCAAGCCTTAAAAGAAAATAATCTCCAACCCAGACAAACAGTTAAACTGAGGTGAAACATAGAAGCAACAACAGAAAAGATCTATGACAAAGATAAATCAATACATAACAGCTGTAACCATCAATGTAAATGGTCTCAATTCACCAATCAAAAGAAACAGACTAGCAGAATGGATAAAGAAACAAGACACATCAATATGTTACATACAAGAGACACATCTAACTCAAAAGGAAATCTATAGACTGAAAATCAAAGGATGGAAAACAGTATTTCATGCAACAAGAACCCAGAAAAAAGCAGGGGTAGCTATCCTAATCTCAGACAAAGTGAACTTCAAACCAAAACAGATCAAGAGGGACAAAGAGGGCCACTACATATTTCTCAAGGGAAAAGTCCAAGAGGAAGAAATAACAATTATTAGTATTTATGCACCAAATATCAGTGCACCTAACTACATAAAACAAATATTAAGGAACATGAAAGATCAAATAAATACTAATACAATTATAATGAGAGACTTCAATACCCCACTGTCACAAATAGATCAACTAGACAAAAACTTAACAAAGAAATATCAGAACTGAATCAAATCTGTGAACAAATGGTCTTAGCAGATGTATACAGAGCGTTCCACCCCACAACAACAGAATACACATTCTTCTCAGCTGCACATGGGACGTTCTCCAAAATAGACCACATACTTGCTCATGAAGCATGTTTAAGTAAATGTAAGGGAATTGAAATTATACCATGCATACTATCAGACCATAGTGCTATAAAACTGGAATTCAATGGTAACAAAAAACAAAAATACCACATAAACACATGGAAACTAAATAACATCCTTCTGAACAACAGCTGGGTCACAGAAGAAATTAAAGAAGAAATTAAGCAATTTATTCAGTTTAATGTAATGCTGATACAACATACCAGCACCTATGGGATACAATGAAAGCAGTACTTTGAGGGAAATTCATTGCATTGAACTCCCACATCAGGAAGACAGAAAGAGCTCAAATAAACAATTTAATGTTGAATCTCAAACATCTAGAAAAAGAAGAACAAACCAAACCCAAAGCTCATACAAGAGAGGAAATTACTAAGAACAGAGCTGAAATTAATGCAATTGAGACTAAGAAAACAATACAAAAAAAATCAATGAATTAAAGAGTTGGTTCTTTGAAAAAATAGATAAAATAACCAAACCCCTAGGCACTCTTATCAAAAAAAAAAAGAAAGAAAAGACCCAAATCCATGCAATAAAAACTGAAAGGGGTGAAGTCACAACCGGCCCTATGGAAATCCGAAGGATCATCAGCACCTACTTCAACAACCTATACTCAAACAAGATGGAAAACACTGAAGAAATGGACAGATTCTTAGAAACATATGAACTACCAAAACTGAATCAAGAAGAGATAAAAATTCTAAATAACTCAGTATCAGCCATTGAAATTGAAGAGGTAATTAAAAACCTACCAATAAAGAAAAGCCCAGGTCCTGACGGTTTCACAGCTGAATTCTACAAGAAATTCAGAGATGATCTAATACTACTATTCCTCAAACTCTTTAATGAAATTGAAAAGGAAGCAGTACTGCCAAAATCATTCCTAGAAGCAAGTATTACCCTAATACTAAAACCAGAAAAAGATCCCACCAAAAAAGAGAACTACAGACCAATTTCCCTAATGAACATAGATGCAAAAATTTTCAATAAGATACTAACAAACAGAATGCAATGGATTATCAAGAAGATTATACACTGCAACCAAATAGGATTCATCCCAGGGATGCAGGAATGGTTCAACATATGTAAACCAATACATGTAATACATTAGATCAACAGAATCAAAGATAAAAATCACATGATCATCTCAAAAGATGCAGAAAAAGCATATGATAAAATCCAACATCCATTCATGATAAAAAAAAACCCTACAGAAATTAGGAATAGATGGTCTATATATAAATCTGATAAAAGCCATCTATGACAAACCAACGGCCAACATCACACTAAGTGGTCAGAAACTTGAAGCTTTCACACTAAAATCTGAAACAAGACAAGGCTGTCCACTATCACCACTATTATTCAATATAGTTCTAGAAACACTAGCAAGAGCAATCAGGCAAGAGAAAGAAATAAAAGGAATAAAGATAGGAAAGGAAGAAGTTAAACTATCATTATTTGCAATGACATGATACTCTACATAGAAGACCCCAAGAATTCCACCAAAAAACTTCTAAATTTAATAACTAAATTCATTTGCATAGCTGGATACAAAGTCAACACCCAAAAGTCAAGAGCATTCCTATATACCAATAACAAACTCACTGAGGAAGAAATAACAGAAGATATTCCTTTCACAATTGCATCAAAAAAATGAAATACTTAGGAATCTATCTAACAAAACAAGTAAAAGATCTTTTCATTGAAAACTACAGTACTCTAAAAAAGGAAATTGAAAGGGATTTCAGACAATGGAAAGATATCCCATGTTCATGGTTGGGAAGAACCAACATAGTGAAAATGGCCATACTTCCTAAATTACTATACAGATTTAATGCAATTCCAATCAAAATACCAATAACATACTTCACAGAATTAGAAAAGACAATCATGAAATTTATCTGGAACCAGAAGAGACCAAGAATAGCAAAATCAATTCTGGGCAACAGGAATAAGGCAGGGGGCATCACAGGCCCTGACTTGAAATTATATTATAAAACTTCTGTGATTAAAAAACAAAACAAAACAAAACAAAACAAAATAACAGCATGGTACTGGCACAAAGACAGACCCAAGGACCAATGGAACAGGCTAGAAGATGCAGAAACAAGTCCAAACACACTCAAGTACCTCATCTTCGACAAAGAAGCCAAACACCCTCACTGGAAGAAAGATAGCCTCTTTAATAAATGGTGCTGGAAATATTGGCTTACCACATGCTAAAAACTAAAACTAGATACATGTCTCTCACCATGTACTAAGCTAAAATCAAAGTGGATCAAAGATCTAAACATTAAAACAGAAACATTAAATCTACTGGAGAATAAAATAGGAAGAACTCTCAAAGACATACGGGTTGGAAAAAAATTTATGAACAGAACCCAGACTGCACGGGAAACAATACAAAGAATAATGCTTGGGGCCACATCCTATTAAAAGGCTTTTGAGCAGCAAAAGAAATTACTAATAGAGTGGGAGAAAAACCACAGACAGGGAAAAAAATTTTGCCAGCTGTCCCTCAGACAAAGGTCTAACATCTAGAATATATAAAGAACTCAAAAAAATCAAACCCCTCAAATTTAAAGACTCTATCCAAAAATGGGCATCTGAAATGAATAAACATTTCTCAGACAAAGAAATAAAAATAGCAAATAAATATATGAAAAAATGTTCAACATCTTTGGTCATTCAAGAGATGCAGATCAAAACAACACTAAGATATCATCTCACTCCAAAAAGAACAAGCATTATCAAGAAATCAACCAATAACAAGTGCTGGTGGGGCCACGGGGGAAAAAGGAACCCTCCTCCACTGTTGGTGGGAATGCAGACTGGTGCAACCGCAGTGGAAATCAGTGTGGAGATTCCTCAGAAAACTACAACTAGAGGTTCCATTTGACCCAGCTATTCCTCTGCTTGGTATCTTCCCAGAAGATTTAAAATCATCATACCACAGTGATATATGCACAACCATGTTCATAGCAGCACAATTTGTAATAGCTAAGTCTTGGAAACAACCCAAATGCCCAACAACTAATGAATGGCTAAAGAAGATGTGGTTTTTCTACACAATGGAGTACTACTCTGCCATAAAAAAGGACAAACTAGAAACATTTGTATGTAAATGGATATTCCTTGAGAACAGACTATTAAGTGAAATAAATCAGACATTCATGAGTACACATCGAATTGTTTCTCTGATATGAGAAACCATAAGTGTAAATAAGGACAAAGGGGTATAATAGATATTATGTTAAAAAAAATAGTATTCTAAAGGAAGGAGAACTAGATAGGGAAAGGGGGGAAAAGAAGGAAGGTTAAAAGAAAAGTAAGATGAAAGGGAAAAAAATGGAAAAATGTAAATAAACCTGATGCAAATAGAGAAGGGTGGGGGAAGGGAAGTGGGGGATAACCAAGATACATGATGTACAGGTACAAAATAACCATGTTGATTATGATCATTATGTATACAATGTACCAATACATGTTCTTGGTAAAAATAAAAAAAATTAAATTAAAAAATATGATCCCATTTGTTGATTTTTTAATATTATTTCTTGTGCCACTGAGGTTCTGTTCAGAAAGTCCTTGCCTATGCCTGTGACTTCAAGAATCTTACCTCTTTTATCTTCCAGCAAATTGTTTCAGTATTCAGATCTGTGATCTATTTTTATTTTAGTTTAGAACATTGTGAGAGATATGGGTCTAGATTCAATCTTCTGCATGTCGATAGCCAGTTTTCTCTGTGCCATTTATTGAAGAGGCTATCTTTCCTCCAGTGTATATTTTTGGCCTCTTCGTCAAATTTCAGACAGTTGAGTGTGTCTGGAGTTGTTTCTTCATCCTCTATTCTGTTCCATTGATCAACTACATGTCTGGTTTTTTGCCAATACCATGCTGTAAAACAGCTTTATTGAGGAATATTTATGCACTGTAAAGACCACCTTTTTCAAGTGAGTTGTGCAACCACCGCCACAACCTAGACCACTTAGATCATTTTTAATTATTCCAAAAAGAAGCTGAAGTATTGCCAGTTTAATAACAAACCTTGTGGAACTTTTCCATTTATTAAGTCATGATAACTCAAAATGAAATGAAAAACAAAAAAAAACAGTTATTTCCTCTAGGAAAGTGTTACACTTTTGGTCTAAAATATACTCCCAGGTACACAATGGTGGAGCTTTTGGAAGGTGACTAGATCATGCGAGTGTATACTCAACAGTGGACTAATCTACTGATAGCTAAATTTTTGGTTAGGAGTTGGGGCCTAGTCTGAAGAGGCAGGTCACTGAGGGCATGACCTGGAGGGTGCATTCTTATCCCTGGCTCTTCCTTTCTCTCTTTGCTTCCTGGCTGACACTGGTGAGACGATTTCTTCTACCACACCTTTCCCTTGCCATGCCATTTCTGCCTCAGAGTAAACTAATCATGGACTGAACCCTCTGAAATCATGAGCCCAAATAAACTTCTCCTCTTTTGGATTGCAGTTGTCAGGTATTTGATCCCAGCAACTGGGAAAGAGACTAATACAGAAACTGATTTTGAAGTGGTGTGAATAACATGAGAGATGGAGGCTTTTCATTGTCAACCATTCTGTAACATTTTGCTCTTTTTAAGTGTGTATGTGCTGTTTTGATTTTCTAATTTTCTTTAAAAGTTATAACAAATGCCTTAAACACAAACTTAATGGAGACTGAAGGGTTATATTTGTGGCAGTTTGCAAAAGTTGGATATCTAAAGTTTCCTGCATATTTAAGGAATTTTCATTATTCCAGCCTCACAGAAGAATGAGTAAGATGGGGCAGCACAAAGTCAGTAACTGCAGAGTGACAGAGTAACACCTGCCAGAGATGTGGCCGCCACTTGGAGATGGGCTAACCCACAACAAAGGCACTCTGTGGACACCCTTAGGGTGCGGGAGCCAGTGAGTCCATCTTTGTGAGGATAAAGTGGAGCATGTGTGTGTCCACTGCTGGAGACCCAGGCCCATGCTTGGGGTGCCAAAAGCGAATGCTCTTGACCCAGAGAGAAAGAGAAATGCGTGGCAGCTTCCACCCTGGCCACAACTCCTCCCCCTCACGTAGCAGTTTTCACTCCTCTTGAGATTAGGTTTTCTTCAAGTTTTACTTTGTTCTTTGCCTTTCAGAAAAATGGCCCTAAACTGGACTGGCTTTTTTTTAACTGCCGAGAAACAGCACCGGCCACACAAGTGTTGTTTTCGCCTCAGCTCTAAGCTCTGTTTCTCATTGGCTGCCGAGAAAAGCAGCTGTCACTCTGCCAGCACCATGTCTCTGGGAAAAAAGAAATGGAAAATGTGAGGAAATTTCCTCCCCAAGTCCCAGTAGATCTCCACTCCACGTAACTGGTGGGAATTAGCTCCACAACAAACCACACTGGAAAAAAGGGATAAAAATCAGGATCATAATTCCTCATCTGAAGAGGACGATAAAACTTCTAAGATCCATAGTTGTTGTCTTCAGACAGTTTGTAATTTAGTTGGAGAA